>CAUYRH010130323.1:0-64222 GCA_963574655.1 Perodicticus potto | reverse complement strand
GCATGACTGACTGATACACACAACCTGAGAGAACTTCCAACACACTGCTGCATGACTGACTGATACACACAACCTGAGAGAACTTCCAACACACTGCTGCATGACTGACTGATACACACTGCTGCATGACTGACTGATACACACAACCTGAGAGAACTTCCAACACACTGCTGCATGACTGACTGATACACACAACCTGAGAGAATCATATGGAAGTTATATAAGGAGGTGTGTTCAACTCAATCCTCTAGATCAGTGGTTCTCAACCTTCCTAATGCTGCGGCCCTTTAATACAGTTCCTGTGGGTTGCGACCCACAGGTTGAGAACTGCTGCTCTAGATATTTCAGGTTTTATCCATGAGTCAAATACAATCCTCCTAAAATTGTCTGGGATTGGGCAGTGCCTCTGGTTCAATGAGTAGGGCACCAGCCCCACATACCGAGGGTGGTGCTTTTAAACCTGGCCCTGGCCAAACTGTAACAAAAACTAGGCAGGTGTTGTGGTGGGTGCCTGTAGTCCCAGCTACTCAGGAGGCTGAGGCAAGAGAATTACCTAAGCCCAAGAGCTGGAAGTTGCTGTGAGCTGTGACACCACAGCACTCTACCCAGGGTGACAAAGTGAGACTGTCTCTAAAAAAATATTAAAAAAATAAAAAAATAAAAATAAAATTGTTTGGGACCATACTGCTCTCAAGCTCCAGAAAAGCTTTATTATGTGAATTTTGCATTACCACCAGGTAACTTTCCATTTGAATGCTGAAAGTGTTTATTTCCTGATCACTCATAAAAAAACTTTTCACTAACTCCTTCTATGACAAACATGCCCGACTTTTTGTCATGCCACCAGAAACACCAAAGAAAACATGCAGTTAACTTATGATGCTGCCTATATCAGCACATTTTTTTTTTTTTTTTTTGAGACAGAACCTCAAGCTGTCACCCTGGATAGAATGCTGTAGCATTACAGCTCACAGCAACCTCCAACTCCTGGGCTCAACTGAGTCTTCTGCCTCCGCCTCCCAAGTAGCTGGGACTACAGGCGCCCGCCACAACGCCCGGCCATTTTTTTTTTGGTTGCAGCTGTCATTGTTTGGCAGGCCCAGACTGGATTTGAACCTGCCAGCTCAGGTGTACGTGGCTGGCACCTTAGCCGCTTGAGCCACAGGCGCCGAGCCAGCACATTTTTAACTTAAATACATTTCCCAGAAGCTAAATTTTGCTAATTCCTAACTCGTCTGTTTTAATTCATGGACATCACGAAGCTCATAAAATACCATGTAAAACAAAATGAAGAATAAAGAAACAAACAGCTCACCAGAGATTTTTTCATCTTTTCCTGCTCCAGGAAACCTATAGAGGACTCTGGAAGCATTCCTTGGAGAGATGGTAAATGGAGTGAAGTCATGAGAGAAATGGCCTGGCTTGGCCCTAGCTGCTCCTGCTGAAAACACTCTACACATTAGCTAGAAGAGAGCAACAAGACAAAAGCCTCCATGTAAGAGAAAACAAGTCCTGTTACATAAGACATGACAAGAAAGGTCCAAGGAAAGATTACTCACAGGTACCTTAATTGGTAAAAGTTAGACACACATTTTATTTCTGAGTTAATGAAAACAAATATTAGCAATTGATTTAGCAACTATTATTCTTGAAAGAAATAATTTAATAATTTATACCAAAGAATTAAACAGTCCCTTCACTAAAATTAATGTTACAGAAATACATTGAGCCATATGAAGGATTTTTCTATTAACATGGGGATACCACAAAGGACTTATGTTTCCACTACTACATCCCATGTGCTTAAATATCCACATTTCAAAGAAAGTTAACGCATGTTAGAAGTCAACACTTTCCACCCATGATTATATAGAAAAAGGTATACAATGTGCTTTTCTTATTGTATGCTGTCTCAGTAATGTCTCCAAGTAATGCATTTCCAAGTATCTACACCCTCACATAGTCCTGTCTGATGATAACCTGGGCTTTGGCATTTGACTTGCTTTGGCCAAGAGGACGTGAGCAAAGGTGATACAAACATAGACTGAAAAGTACTTGCCCACTGATTGCCACAGTCATACAGTGAAGAACCCTGAGCTAATATGTTGAAGACAAAGAGCCAATCAAATTTCAGCAGGAATCACTAAAGGTCTAAGTGTAGCTATCCTAAACCAACCAGCCTCAGTCATGTCACAAGCTGATTAAAGCCTAATTTGCGATCCCAAACAACACTACTGAGGAATCCTCAGCTAAAATCAGTCCAAATGCTGATTCATAAAACTACCATCATAAAAAAGGCTCTTTTGGTGAACCTACGAATTCGCATTGATTCATTACAGAGGATAGAATTTGATACACATAAGCCCTGGAATCAATATTTTAAAACACATGGCAATGGGAAAAACAGTCTTCAATTACACGCAAGTACAATAATTAAAACTTCAAAATGATAATGGGGAAATTTTGAGAAGCACAATAACTGTCAAGTGTATGGACTTGAGCATGGCTGAAGTCATATGAATCAAACAAAACAATTCTCTTAAATAACTACAGGCAGTCACCAGGTTACAAACAAGATAAGTTCTGAAGGTTTGTTCTGAAGTTTAATTTGGATACAAGTTGAAACAGGTTCATTTATCTATTACCTGTAATAGTCTCCATTTGTAATAAGCTGCATGTTAAGTGGGATGTTTGTAGCTCAGGGAATGGCTTAGATATGTTTAAAGTTTTTTTACAACATAACAAGATTCTGTTGTACTTATATGAAGACCTTTGTCTCTGTGTGTTTGTCTACGCACGTGTGCCTCAGACTTTTTTCCCCCATTTTAAACAATCTAAGGAAGCTCTTCATATTTTCCTGAAGAATCTGATTTTTAGGAATACATTACTGACATTAAGTGGACAACACTACAGTGAGTAACCCTCTGAGGTCACACTCTCCAGAAAATGTTGGGAATTAAAAGGAATAGGCATGTTTAAGGGAAGGTATTGTAAAGCAGTGATGATTCTATTATTCATAGGTTTCACTGTAACAAAAATGTAAGAAACAAACAGGTGTTTTGAGTTAACTGTGGTAAAACGAGTAACCCTAGCCAAGATGTCAGGATGTTTGATATCTATGTAAGATGTGAGCCTGGGTAAGTCACTTATCTCTTCACAACCAAACATTTCAACTTTTTAATAAGGCAGAAATATCTGGGCAAGCCCTCATGAACTGTAACATCAGGATAGAGGGAGCAACAGAATATCTCTAGATATTCAATTTGGTGACAGGTTTAAGAGAGCCGAGATTCAGAAACATTCGCGGGGAGAGTAAAGGGTGACTTTACAGTGCAATATGGACATATTATTCCACCATCACAGAACATACTCTGCCGAGAAGCAACATTTCCTAGGCCTTTGCCTATCCTTCTCACCCAAACTCACCACTCCCTTCTGAAAGCTGGTCCAATTTTTCAACAGCAAGAGTCGTTCATGGTTTTCCTGGGGAGGTAAAATCTCCTAATCTGCTTCCCATTAGTAATATGGTTAAATTCTCCCTTTTCTGGGATTCGTTTGGGTCTTCTTTGAAGCGCTAGTGAGTTCGTTCAGGTTAAGAGTCCAGTTTTTGCGCCCCCCCAAACCCCACCCCCTTCTTGGGGAGCGCTGTCTTCCGACACAGAGACTGTGGACAGCACAGCCCAGCTGGCCCCTTCCCAACACTGGCCCAGGTCTGCGGCACGCACCTGCACGCCACACCCCGCTCGCCTCAGATCTAAGCTACTCTAAGTGGGGGGGGCACTCGTCCTCTCCCCTAGTGTCCCCAGAAGCCCACAGGCTCCTTTTTCAGCCGCGCACCTGCTTCAGGTACCTAAAATCCCAAATCAACAAGGTCAGGAACTTCTGAGAGAAAAATGGAGGCACTGGGCGGATCTGCACATGCGTAGAAGGAACTCTGAAAAGTACTTCCGCGGTAAATGCTGATGACGCCATAAGAACCTAGACTCCATTTCCCAGAACGCCCTGCGGTCATCCCTTCCGCTCCAGGAAGAAGTTTTGTTTACTTCTCAGGTGCACGTTCGTCTGTGGCTGAAGCCAGACCTAAATTAGCCAGCCGGCTCTCTATTCACGTGACAGTGACGTGCTTTCGGCTTCTCTAGTAATGATCCCGGATTGACAGTCTGAGACACTGTGGAACTAAGGAAAATTAGAATGTGGGCAAATATTCTAACATACTGAGATTAATAGTTTTAATTTTTTTTAGTTTGATTACAAGTGATTTGTTTTTAGGAGCCACGACTGTATTCTACAAATACATTATAAAGCTTGAAAAAACATAAGGTAACGCTTGTAGATCCCATAAAAAAGATGTTATCTCCTACTAAACTAATTTGAGCGTCTTAGGTGAATTATATTATTAAGTTGGTAATACTGTTGTAGTGTATACGGTGGAAGAAAATACAGGGTCAGAAGGTAGGTGTACACCACAATCCTTTTGCAAATGTACACATCCATCATCTCACAAATATTTCTATAGGATCACGTTCCATCAACCCATCCATTTATGAAATCTTTGGTGTCTTTATTTTTTGATTTTGTTCAGCTTTTTTTCTTTGTACATGTAAAGCATACCTGAACTTTGACTTTCCCTGATTTCTGCTCCCACACTAGGCAATGTATTTCTTGCAGGAGTTTCTCAGAGCTCCCACTCTAAAGGACAGTTCTGGTCCTTCAGAAACAAAAATTTCTGGTTTGAGTCATCGGGTTATTAGGTCATCAGTATGTTTTGGGGTCTGGGTTCAAAGGAGGACTGAAGATTGGCTGAGGGTGGATAAGAGTGTGAGAGACTTGACTATTGCCCAACACCTATCCCTCACCTTTTCTTTTTCTAATATATGCCGATCCTTTTTCAAATGCCAGTATCTTCTCTGATCCAAAATGTACTACTATGTGACTCTATTCTGCAGATCCAGGAGACTCACCCTTGATTTTCCCAGAGCCCTCTTCCCTCAGATGCGGAATCCTTAGTCTCCCTTCCTCAGAGTTTTAAATCCCAGGTCTCTCAGATAGCAATTAATAAGATGCTTGGTGACCCTTTAAATGCAGCATAATTGATAGGGGTAAGTTGGGGAAATCAGTGCCTTACAGTCTTCCCTCTAAGATATAAATTGTGACGACTTTTCATATGGCCCTCAGTCATTTATCCTTAAAAGTGGAGACTATACACTCTGGGAGACCAAGGTAGATGGATTGCCTCAGCTCATGGGTTGGGGACCAGCCTGCGCAAGAGCAAGACCTCATCTCTAAAAATAGCCAGGCATTGCGGCACTGTGACCTGTATTCCCAGCTACTTGGGAGGCTGGAACTTGAGCCCAAGAGTTTGAGGTGGCTGTAAGCTAAAACGCCACGGCACTCTACCCAGGGTGAACAAGTGAGATTCTGTTTCGGAAAAAAAGTGGAGACTATAATACACATATAACCGTGTAGAGCTCACCTTGGACCCACCTCTAAAATAAATTACTATCAGGCCAAAAATGCAATCCCTTTCCTCTGGCTATGATGGTAAAATACCCAGAGTCAAGGAAGAGAGCCTTGTATAGTAATTTCAGTATTCAAGTTTGCACATTTTTGTCAGGAGGAGAGCCTTGTATAGTAATTTCAGTATTCAAGTTTGCACATAGTTCTAAGTATTTTTTTTTTTTTTTGAGACAGAGTCTCAAGCTGTTGCCCTGGGTAGAGTGCCGTGGCATCACAGCTCCCAGCAACCTCAAACTCTTGGGCTTAAGCGATTATCTTGCCTCAGCCTCCCAAGTAGCTGGGACTACAGGCACCTGCACAATGCCCAGCTATTTTTTTGTTGTTGTTGTCATTGTTGTTTAGCAGGCCCCTGCTGGGTTCCAACCCACCAGCCTCAGTGTATGTGACCGGTGCCCTACCCACTGAGCCACAGGTGCCGCCCATGTCTAAGTATTTTGCTTTGAATAAATATTTTTGTAACTAGAATAATTTAATTAATTTCATTTTTGGGTTGTTCACCTCCTGGCCAGAAATACAATGGATTTTTGTATATTGATCTTGCATCCTGGTACTTCCCTTAACTGGTTTATTAGTTCTAAAAGGTTTTTAGTACATTTTTTATAATTACAAGAAGATTATAGATTAAATATAAGATTATAGGTAAAAGCAATATATGACAGGTATCAGCTAGAAACATGCTGAATGGGGAAAAACTAAAGATTTTCCTCTAATATTTGGAATAATACAAAGATGTTCCCATTCACCACTGTCATTCAATACAGTAGTGGAAGTTCTAGCTAGAGCAGTAGTTTTCAACCTTCCTAATGCCACAACCCTTTAATACAGTTCCTGTGGGTCATGACCCACAGGTTGAGAACCGCTGAGCTAGAGCAATCAGACAAGAGAGGAAAGTAAAGGGCATCCAAACTGGAATGAAAAAAGTCAAATTATCTTTGTTTACAAGTGATATAATCTTATATCTAAAGAAACTTAAAGACTCCATAAAAATATTATCAGAGTTGACAAATCAAATTCCAGAATACAAAATCAACATACAAAAATCAGTAGCATTTTTATATGCCAACAGTAAACAATACGAAAAAGAAACCAAGAACATAATCCTATTTACAATAGCTACAAATAAAAATCCTAGGAAAAACTAAAGAAGTTACTAGTCTCTATGATGAAAACTAAAAACATTGATGAAAGATATTAAAGAGGACACAATGAAAGGAAAGCTATTTCCTGCTCATAGATTGGAAGAATCAATATTGTTAAAACGTTCACACTACCCAAAGAAATCTGCAGTTTCAATGCAATCCCCATGAAAACACCAATGACATTCTTTGCAGAATTAGAAAAAAAAAAAACCCTAATTTTTCTTTCTTTCTTTCTTTTTTTTTTTTTAGAGATAGAATTTCACTTTATCGCCTTCGGTAGAATACCATGATGTCACAGTTCACAGCAACCTCCACTCCTGGGCTTAGGCGATTCTATTGCCTCAGCCTCCTGAGTAGCTGGACTACAGGCGCCTGCCACAACGTCCAACTAATTCTTTTTGTTGTTGCAGTTTGGCCGGGGCCAGGTTCAAACCCACCACTCTCGGTATATGGGGCCAGCGCCCTACCCAATGAGCCACAGGCGCTGCCAAAAAACCTAAAATTTATATGGAACTACAAAAGACCCAAAATAGCCAAGGACATCCTGAGCAAAAAGAACAAAACTGGAAGAATCACATTATCTGACTACAAATTATACTACAGAGTTATAATAAACAAAATATGGTACAGACACATAGATAGACCAATGCAGAGAAACAGAAAATGCAGAAATAAACCAACTCGCCTATAATAAACTTATATTTGACAAAATTGCCAAGAACATACAGTGGCAAAAGGACAATCTCTTCAACACGCTGTGTTGGGAAACCTGGATATTTATATACAGAAGATTGCATATCTCTCACCATTACAAAAATCAAATCAAAATGGATGAAAGACATAAGTCTGAGTCCTGAAACTATGAAACTACTAAAAGATAGCACTGGGGAAATGGTTCAGAACACTAGTGGAGGCAAGGACTTTTTGAGTAATACCCTCAAAGTAAAATTCGACAAATGGAATCACATCTTAGCTGAAAGCCTCTGCACAGCAAAGGAAACAATCAACAAATGGAAGAGACAACCCACAAAAAGAGAGGAAATATTTGCAAACTATCCTTCTGACAAGGGATTAGTAACTAATATATAATAGGAGCTCCAACAACTCCATAGGAAAAAAAAATCAAACAATCTGATTTAAAAATGGGCAAAGGATGTGAATAGACATTTCTCAAAAGACAACATACAAGTGGTCAACAGGTATATGAAAAAACTGTTCAGTGTCATTAGTCATCAGAGGATGACTTTAAAAAATTAAAAACAATTTAACATTAACTAATTTTTAAAAATTTAAAAATTAACACATAATTGAAGTACATATTTTCATGGTATATAAAAATTAAAACTACATTGAGATATCATCTCACCTCAGTTAAAAATGGCTTCTATCAAAGAGACAGGTGTAATGAGTGCTTGTGGGAATATTGAGAAAGGGAAACGCCTGTACCTTGCTGGTGGGAAATTAAACTATTGCAACCACCCTAGAGTTGCATTATGGAGCAGCTACAAAAAACTAAAGATAGAAATTCCATGTGATCCAGCATTTCCAGTGCTATGTATATATCCAAAAGAAGGGTGTGTAGTATATCAAAGATATCTGCACACCCAATTTTATTGTCACACTATTCACAATAACTAAATAGAATCCACCTAAGTATCCATCAATGGGTGAATGGATAAATTAATTATGGTACATTCAGGCAATGGAATATAGCCATTAAAACAACAGAATCCTGCCGACATGAATGGGACTGGAGAATATTATGTAAAGTGAAATAAACTAAGCACAGAAAGACAAATTGCTCATATTTTTACTCATATGTGGGAAGTAAATAATAAAAACAATTGATCTCATGCAGAGAGTAGAATGGTGGTTACCAGAGACTTGAAAAGGGTGTCAGGGAGGAAGAGTAAATTGGGGATGGTCAGTGCGTGCAAAAATACAGTTATATACTTAGATAAAATGAACAATATTTGATAGTATGACAAAGCAATTATAATTAACAATAAGTTAGGTTCTATTTTAAAACAAATAAGAGGGGAATTGGAATGTTTCAAAGAAATGATAAATGCCTGAGGTGATGGATATTCCAATTTTTCTGATTTAATCATGTTGTATACCTTTATCAAAAAATGACTTGTGGCCTATAAATATGCACAACTACTATGTACCCATAATTAAACATAAATTTCAAAGAGGAAGTATGTACAAAAGTATTCCATTTGCCAACAAGTACAACTGTAGAGGTTTTTCCAATTAGACTTCTCTTATTTATGTCTGTTGCCAAAATATTTTGGTTATCATTTTCAGTGCAATGATGAATAAATATAGTGAGAATAGATGAATTTATTTCGTTCTTAATCTTAGAGGACAGGGATATACAGAGTTTCACAATGAAGTAGGATGATAGCTCTGGGATTTTCATATGCCTTTTATTAGTTTGATGAAATTGCCTTCTTCTCTACTTCATTAAATTTTTTTATAATGAAAGTGCTAGGATTACAGGCATGAGCCATTATGCCCAGGCTGTAATTTTTCTCCACCACAACACAAATTTTAGTCTTAAAAATTAATACATAACTGCAGTGGTACATGTGATACATGTTGATACTACATGTGATCATTTGATACCCTTGTAATAATATTAGGATAATTAGTGAATCCGATATCATAAATATTGATCTTTTATGTTAGAAATATTTGAATTATGTTTTTAGACATTTTGAAATGTATATTTGATTAATTTTAATTATAGCCACCCTACTGATCTATCAAACACCAGCTCTAATTTC
Source organism: Perodicticus potto (assembly GCA_963574655.1). Lineage (NCBI taxonomy): Eukaryota > Metazoa > Chordata > Mammalia > Primates > Lorisidae > Perodicticus > Perodicticus potto. Next base: position 54,774 of record CAUYRH010130323.1, on the reverse strand, counting down.
TTCTTTCTGAATATTTGTACCCTTTATAAAACTACTCTCTCCGGTGCAAAGAGTGCATCAAGATGGCAGTGCCTGTGTATATGGAGTTGAAAAAGTCCTTTAACAGAGGTTGAAGCCAAAGTTATTGACACTCAACAGAAAGTGAAGCTTGCAGACATATAGCAAGCTGTGGAACTGCTTCCTGTTTGTAATCACTCAGTTCCACTAGTCCTGCTTGCAATTCTTTCAAGCAAGGAGCCAAAGAACCCGGACAACAGTCTTCCAAGAAGCCAGGCCTGACCAAAGAATAGCCAGAGTCACCTCTTCTTCAGATTAGCTTCATGGCTCAGACCAGTACCACAGCTTCCCCTCACCTGAGATCCATCCACATTTTCTTTCCCACCAAGTGGGGGGATACCTCTTCTAATTCCCAGGGTCAATGAAACCCAAAAGGCTTCTCTTTCAGGCTTTCATCAATCTTCAGGGCCATAGAATTCAATCACAGCCCTGCAAAACAGTGTCATAGGGTGCAGACTATCACTACAGAAGATAGCATGAGTGGACAGAGTGATATGTGGACAGAAGGAACCCAAACCAACCCTTTGCCATGGTCCTGTGTGGGGCAATTACTGGAACCACTATATTGCCCCCAAGCCTTTGTGCTTCATAATGACATAATTACATTACATAATAATGATATCATTGTGCTTAGTTATGGTTATCTAGGAAAACCATAGTTACTTCCGGCAGCATGGTGGCTGAAAAAGCCCAATTTTGTTTTGGCCCTACACTCCATACTTTTTGGGGTTTCATGCTTCACAATCTGTGCATTTGATTCTTCCACAAATGTCCCTGTGTGAGGAGTGTGGAACACTTGCATTATACATGGCCTCTTAGTTTCGCTCCTGTCTCATTAGTGACAGGATTCCCCAGTGGCAGATTTCTGCCCAAAAACGTTTGCATTTTCCTACAGTGCTAGTGCATTGGGAATCAAGTGAAGAAGTTTCTTGTGTTTCCCAGGTAGACAGTCCTGTCCCTTGTCCATGAGGACCCGATACATCGGTGCTGCTCTCTATCTACATGACAGCAATGTGTTATACCGCTTCTTTATTATCTCCTGATTGACAACCTGAGACATTTTGAGAATAATGGAGAAATTAAATGTGGGCCACTTATTCTATAATACTAGTAAGTAACTTTATATTTTTTAGTTAATGTAAGTACAGCTCTTCAAGAATCTATGCCTGCTTTTTACAGATGCCTTCTAATGCATAAAGTCATGTTTCATTTTACTTTACATTTTTAACAAAAATGAAGTTAATATGCTAACCCTTTTCCAACCTATTGAAAGATATTTGTTATCAACCATAAAATTGTGTATTTTATGCATCTTCAAAGAATTATGTTATACAGTTGGAAGAAATGTGCTAAGTGTGCATAATCAAATAAAATAAAGGGGTGAGTGAACTGCAAAATTGTCATGACAATTTACAACCAGTTGTCTGATAAATATTTGAGAAGTCTCCCTAGTTTTATTCACACATCCATCAATCAAGTATCAGATATGTTTTGTGAGATACACATGAATTTTGTCTTTCCTGACTGATTTGTTCCTAAACTAAACAAAGTATTCTGAACATGTTTCTCACAGCTCCTGTTATCATCGCTGGCCCTCTTTAAAGAGGGAAATGGGCCAGGCAGTAATCCTAGCCTTATGGGAAGCCAAGGTGAGTGGATTGCCTGAGCTCAGGGGTTTGAGACCAGCTTGAGCCAGAGGGAGATCTTGTCTCTAAAAATAGCCGGGCGTTATGGCAGGCTATCATACTCCCAGCTGCTCGGGAGGCTGAGGTAAAAGAATCACTTGAGTCCAAGAGTCTGAGGTTGCTGTGAGCTATGACACCATCGCACTCTACCATGGGTGACAAAGTGAGCCAACTCTGTCATAAATATGTGAACAAACAAACTGAGAAATGCTGGGCTTGTGTCAGTCATCCAGCTTGATCTGGGCTTGAGTGGCGAAATGGATGCTGGGATAAAAGGTAGATGTAAGTTTGGGTGGGTGGATGTGGTTGTGAGGGGCTTGACTTTTTCCCAAAGAACTATGTCTGTTTTTGTTATTTTCCTAACGTGTACCCCACCTTGTTCCAATTTCTATCAGTTTTTTTTGAGACAGGTTCTTGCTCTGCCTCCAAGGCTAGAGTAGAGTGCAGTGGTTTCATCATAGCTCACTTTAAGTTCAAATTCCTGGGCTGAAGAATTCCTCCAGCCTCAGTCCCTAAAAGTGCTGGGACTACAGGTATGAGCCACTACACCCTGCCAAATTGCCATTATATTCTTTGATCCTACAATTTCCCCTCAGTCACTCCATTCTACAGATTCAGAGAACTCACCATTGATCTTCCTAGAACCCTCCTACATCACACTTTTGAATTCCTACTTTCTCTTCCTTGGATCTCAGTTCTTTCTCTTAAACACATATTGGTATAATATCTGAGGATTCATCAAATACAGGATGAGGGGCAGAGGTCTGGTAAAGGGAAACAGTCCCTGATATTCTGCCCTGTGGGATATGGACTATCATTTCTTGTCTTGTATACATAAAAATGAAGATGGTAATACTCACTCAGATGTACAGATCTCACTCTAAGCCCTACATTAATAAAATAATGACTAAGAATTCAACATCTTTTTTTTTCTCCTAGGAAGATAAAGGCCTCAAAGCCAAGGAGAGGAGGCTTAGGAATGATATTTAGGTGTTTCCAACACTAGTTATATATTATAGTTTTCAGAGTTCATGTTGATATTCTTTTGTTAACGTTTTTCCTAAGTATTTTAGTAATATTATACTATAATTATTTCCTTAATTTCATTTTTGGATTGTTCATTTTTTATGTTCAAAAATGTGATTTTTTAATTGATCCTGTATCTTGTTAACTTTGCTGCACTTGGTTTTTAGTTGTAATTGTTTTCAGTTCATTTCTTATGATTTTCTAAATGCAACATCATTTGTGAATAAAGGAATTGTGTTTCTTCTTCCTTTCCCATCTACATGTTTTTTTCCTATCAGTTGCCAAATTGTCCAGGCTAGCACCTTTAGTACAATGATCAGTAGATATACTGAAACTGAATATACTTAACTTGTTTCTGATCTTAGCAAGTAAGAATACAAGCTTTCATCATTAAGTACGTTAGCTATGGGATGTTCATATGTGCTGCATCAGTTTGAGGATGTTTCATTTTATTCCCACTTTCTTAAATGTTTTCATCATAAAACAATGTTGGATTTTTCTCAACTTCCCTTTCTGAATCTACTGACATAGTCATGTGGGTTTTTTTATTATTGCAATTATATGGTATATTATACTAATGTCTTTTGGCTATTCAACAATCTTGGATACCAGGAATGAGTCTAATTTGGTCATGGGATATAATTATATTTGTATGTTGCTGGATTCTGTTTATTTTATTTTTAATTTTTTTCTTTCCTTTTTTTTTCTTTTTTTATTTTCTTTTTAATTTTAGAAGAGTTTACATCTATATTTATATGAAATATTAATCTGAATTTTCTTTTTGATTGATGTCTTTGCATGGTTTTTATTATTGCAGTACTGGCAAACATAGAATGAGCTGAATAGTGTTTTTTCTGGTTCTTCCCTTGAAGACTTATGGAAGAATTAATATTAAATATTCTCAAACATTGGGTAGAATTCACTAGTGAACTTTCAGAAGATGAACTTTTCTTGGTGGTGTTTTTTACTATTAATATAATCTCTTATTTTTTTTTTTTTTTTGAGACAGAGCCTCAAGTCATCACCTTGGATAGAGTGCTATAGCATCACAGCTCACAGCAACCTCTAATTCCTGGGCTCGAGAAAGTTTCCTGCCTCCGCCTCCCAAGTAGCTGGGACTACAGGCACCCGCCACAACGCCCAGCCATTTTTTGATTGCAGCCGTCATTGTAGTTTGGCGGGCCAGGCTGGATTCAAACCCACCAGCTCAGGTGTACGTGGCGGGCGCCTTAGCCCGTTGAGCCAAAGGCGCCGAGCAACATAATCTCTTTATTTGTGATGCATCTATTTATATTATTTTTTCCTGAGTTAATTTTGGTGGTTTGTGTGATTCTAGAAATTTGTTCACTTCAACTAAATTATCTAATACATTGGCATACCATTATTCATATTATCCTTTTTTTTTTTTTTAAGCAGAGTCTCACTTTTTCACCCTCAGTAAAGAAGTATTGTGGCATCATATCTCACAACAACCTCAAACTCTTGGGCTCAGGTGATCCTCTTGCCTCAGCCTCCCAAGTAGCTGGGACTACAGGCACATGCCACAATGCCCAGCTATTCTTAGAGACAGGGCCTCCTCTTGCTCATGCTGGTCACAATCTCCTGAGCTCAAGCAATCCACCCACCTCAGCCTCCCAGAGTGCTAGGATTACATGTGTGAGCCACAGTGCCTGGCCTTATTTGTATTATTTGTACCCAAATATTTTGTTTTTCTAATGTGGATAGTAATGTTTTCTCTTCAAATTCTTGTTTTATATCTCTGAATCTTCTCTCTTATTTTCTTGATTTTCTTGGTCTATCTAAAGGATTGTGAATTTTGTTAACTTCTTATAAACCTGTTTTTGATTTTGCTATTATTCTTTTAATTCTACTTCACTGCTTTTTTTTTTTTGCTGTAATATTTTATTATTTACTTCTGTTTACTTAGACATTTTTTGCCTTTTTTTCCCCCAATATCTTAACATGGAAGATCTGGTTTATAATTTTAGGTAATTCTTTTTTCTTAATATGGATATTAAAAGTTGGTTTGTTTAAGGGCTTACATTGAAACTATTCTATACAATGTTTATGTGCAATTGAGAATATGTATTCTGCTGGGGGTTTTTTGGTTGTTTTTTTTTTTTTTTTTAAACACAGAGTCTCACTTTTTTGCCTCTGGCAGAGTGCCATGGCGTCACAGCTCAAATCAACCTCAGACTCTTGGGCTCAAACAATCCTCTTGCCTCAGCCTCCCAAGCAGCTGAGACTACTGTGCCAGCCACAATGCCCAGCTATTTTTTTAAGAGATGGGGTCTTGCTCTGGCTCAGGCTGATCTTGAACTCCTGAGCTCAAGTGATCTACCTGCCTTGGCCTCCTAGAGTGCTGGATTACAGGGATGAGCCACTGTGCCTGGCCTTATTCTGCTGTTTGTTTTTTGTTTTGTTTTGTTTTTGCAGTTTTTGGCTGGGGCTGGGTTTGAACCCGCCACCTCTGGCATATGGGGCCAGCGCCCTACTCCTTTGAGCCACAGGCGCTGCCATATTTTGCTGTTTTTGAGTAGAATGTTTTGTGCATGTTTTTCCAGTGGGAATATAAAGCTGTTTGTGTTTTCTGCTTCCTGGTTAGTCTTCTGCCTAGTTGATTTATTCATTATTGTTGTATCCACTATTTTACTTATCATTGAAAGTGGTATATTGAGCTCAAGGTCAGGATGATGAGGAGTTAGACAGACAAAGGAGATGAAGTGGTGAATGGAGGAGAAATAAATCTGTCCTTACCCAGATTACCCTGTGCTAGGCAGTGCTAAGCCTTTCCCAGTATGGCCTAAGATCATACTGGGTGGGTAAGACATGTCGACTCCCAAGTAAAACGGGCAGATTTTGAATTTTACCTCTGCCATTTCCTGGCCACGTATCCTTGGGCAGTTGTCTTTCTGTTGCTTCTGATTGCAAGGAGGATGATGAAATCTTCGTATTGAAGGGAGATGAAATTAATGCCATTTTAAGGTGTTTTCCCTGGCTGCCTGTGGAAATTGGATTTGATTAGAAGTTTACCAGAGAAGAATAGATTTTAGTGCTTCAGGTGAGCCAAAGGGGACTTTAGCCAGGGTAGAAAGTAATAATTAATTGTATTTGGTTGATGAGTGCATGGTCAAGGGTGACTCCCAAGTTTCTGGCTTATGTTATAAATAATATAGAAGAAGGATGTATGAATTTTATTTATTTATTTTCTATTTTTTGTTATATTTTTCACAAATACTTTGTATGTGTTCTGTTTGAATAAAAATAAATTTTTTCTACCTTTTAGTTCACTTGAGAAAAAGAATTGGCTAATACACTTAAAGCCTTTGAGTTGTTCATTTTTCTCTTCAGAAGTAACTGCTATCCTGAATTTTAATTAATTTTGCCTTTGCTATTTATTGTTTTTATCATATATATATTTATTCCTAAATAACATAGTGATTTTTTTTTATGGTTTTGAACTTTATATTTATTCTCTTTGGGGTTCATTAAATTTTTTCAATCCAAAGATTTGTAGTCTGAATAAAATTTGGAAATATTTTGAAAAAAAAATTTCAGTAAATGTCAGAGATCACTTGCTTCCAGCCTGAAGACCTTCTTTTTATATTTCTTGTAAGGCAAGCCTGCAACAACAAATTCTCTCATTTGTTAAAATTTTGCTATATCATTTTTCATCTGCATTTTTGAAACAGCTATGCTGAATAATATGTAATTCCACGTCTTCCTGGGCTATATGCTTCTGCTGAGGATTCAGCCATTAATCTTCCTTGGGGTCTTTTTATTTTGAGACAGAACCTCAAGCTGTCGCCTTGGGTAGAGTGCGGTGGCATCACAGCTAACAGCAACCTCTAACTCCTTGGCTCGAGCGATTCTCTTGCCTCCGCCTCCCAAGTGGCTGGGACTACAGGTGCCCACCAAAATGCTCAGCTATTTTTTGGTTGCAGCCATCATTGTCGTTTGGCGGGCCCAGGCTGGATTTGAACCTGCCAGCTCAGGTGTATGGGGCTGGCGCTTTAGCTGCTTGAGCCACAGGCACTGAGCAATGGGTTCTTATTTAAGAGTTTAAAGGTCTGAACCCGCCACCCTTGGCATATGGGGCCGGTGCCCTACTTGCTGAGCCACAGGCGCCGCCCTAAAGGGATACTTTTTAAGTTCAAAGGATTAGAAAATGCACACACAACATGTGTGCAAAAAGCATGAATACAATTCTAACAACCTTTCTTTTCTTTTTTTTTTTTTTTTTTTGCGACAGAGCCTCAAGCTGTCACCCTGGATAGAGTGCTGTGGTATCACAGCAACCTCCAATTCCTGGGCTCAAGCGAGTCTCCTGACTCTGCCTCCCAAGTAGCTGGGACTACAGGCGCCTGCCACAACGCCCGGCCATTTTTTGGTTGCAGCCGTCATTGTTGTTTGGCGGGCCCGGGCTGGATTCGAACCTACAAGCTCATGTATACATGGCTGGCACCTTAGCCCGTTGAGCCACAGACGCCGAGCCTCTAACAACCTTTCCATCAAAGACAGACTACATCCATGTATGATGATGGTCATAGAAGATTATAATGCACTTTTTTCTGTATGTTTTGTATGTTTAGATACACATACAAATATTTACGATGGTGCTACAATTGCCTACATTATTCAGTATATAAACATTCCGTAGAGGTTTGTTTGTAGTCTAGGAGCAATATGCTATACTGTACAGCCTAAGGATGTGGTATGTATTCCTAAGTTTGTGTAAAGATACTCTATTACCTTCATACAATGACAAAGTCACATAAGGATGCATTTCTCAAAATGTATTCCCATCATTAAGTGATGTATGACTGCACACTGTAACCACAGAACTGTTTGTCAATGGATCGGGAGCTGCCTGCGCCACAGTCCATGGTGTTTGGATAAAGAGAGGCTGTGAAAAATCTTTGATGTTCACAAAACAATAAAATTTCCTAAGATACATTTCTCAGAATGTATTTCATTCATTAAGTGATTCAGGGCTGCACAACGTTTTCTAGCAAAGTGCCTACTTCAAATTTATAAAGGTAGGGCCAGGCTTGGTTTCTTACGTCTATAATCCCAGCCCTCTAGGAGGCCAAGGTGGATTTATCATTTGAACTCATGAGTTCAAGACCAGCCTGAGCAAAAGTTGAGACTCCTTCTCTAAAAAGTAGATGGGCATTGTGGTGGGTGCCTACAGTCCCAGCTATTTGGAAGGCTAAGGCAAGAGGACTTCTTGAGCCCAAGAGTTTGAGGTTGTTGTTAGCTATATAACATCACAGCACTCTACAAAGGGTAAGAAATTGAGACTCTGTCTCAAAAAAAAAAAATTTATAAAGGTAAACACCACACTTCTAACTTTTCCTTTACCATCATTTTTCCATTATCCAGTTGGTAACACCTCTACTCAATCTGCACGCAGGTGATGATAACCTTCTGTAATCACCAGGCTGAGAACCACTTAATGAACTGATTAAGAGGAAGTACTGAGTGTGAAAATGAAGCAGACTAGAAAGTCCAAGAACCTAAAAGTGAAGAAGAAGAGACAGTAACAAGGCATGAAACAGCTGTTCAGGGCTTGTGATCCAGACCTGCTATTTCTGAAGCCTCACTGTCTCATTCAAACCACATGTGAACGGACAAGGCAGGGAGAAGCAGGATGTAGTTTTCAAGAGAAGAGGCACTGAAAAAGTTGGAATGAAGGTGACAGAAGGCAGAGATGTGAAAAAAAGAGAACAAGAAATCCCCGAAAGGGGGACAGCAGCACTTTTTTGTTGGACCTGAACTGACCCTAGTTACCCCTTCACTATCAAGTATCTGAGACTCCAATCATTCTCCTCATTGTTAATATTTACTCAGGGTAGCAACACTTCCTGAACTGTAGTTGAATTAACATGTACAGGTACTGTAGTTCAATTATTCAATTGTAGTGAAATAATATGTACTTGGGCTAAGATCCTTATTACAGCCCTGGTGTCATGGACCAGTGAGCAATTACAGCACATTACAAATAGGATAATCAAACATACATAGATAAATACACACACACAAACACACAATATAATGAGACTCATTCACACGAGTGACTTTTCTACAAGTAGGCAGATGTACATAACTAAACTGGAAGAACTTAGTAAATACCTCTCAGAGGTGTATTAGTTCATATTACAGTTAAGAAGGAAATACCTAAGAATGGGTAATTTATAAAGAAAAAAATTTTATCTAGTGCACAGTTCTGTAGGCTGTAGAAGCATTACACCAGAACTTGCTTCTGGTACAGGCTTTAGGGAGCTTCCAATTAAACCAGAAGGTGAAATGGGAGAAGGCATGTCACATGACAGGAAAGGGAACAAGAGAGGTGAGGAGCTACTTGAATGAATAAAGAAGTCACTCAGTATTATGGGGAGGGCACAGAGCCATTCATAAGGGATCTGCCCCCATGACATGCACACCTCTCCACCATACCCCACCTTCAACACTGGAGATAAAATTTCATCATTAAGTTTGGAGGTGCCAAGCATACAAACCATATCCAAAGCAAGATGGATCAAAGAGAGAAAATTGTGGATTTCAGATATTTTTGAAATTTAGCCTATGGTTAAGAATTTTATGTTCCAATTTTTTGTTTCCAATTTTATTTATCCATTTTATGTTCCAATCCAGTACACACCTACACACTCTTGAACTACTGAAACAAAAGTTTTACAAAGCAAACCTTATTTTTACAAAGTGTTATAAACTCTATTTTACATCATATTCTATTCAATCAAAAAATAACTTCATTAGGACAATCATGTTGGGCTAATGAAGCACTTTAATCCCTGTACTTTGGGAGGCTGAGGAAGAATGACTGCTTAAGGCCAAGGTACAAGACCAGCCTAGACAACACAGTAGATCTCATCTCTAAAAAACAAACAAATAAAATTACTTCATCAAGCTACTCAGAATTGACTTAGCTTTCCATTTCAAAAACACTGAGAGATATAACTTCCTTATAGCTGAAGCACTGTCTCTTTTTTCTATACCTGCTACAATAGTATGCTATGGTGATCTCATAGAATCAGTTCTCTCCTGGAATATGCTGGAATGGAAATGTGGCATTTTCTACTAAGAGACATCATAATCCTATTATCTCATGCTTTATTTAAAAAACGGATCCTTTTCATCCTGTGGCAGTTTGATCTTGCTGGCCTGGGAGAGATGCTTCCAAAATACAAATTTGTGTCAGTTTCATTTGTGAATTTTATGCTGATCACAATCTTATTTCTGAGGCCTTGGGAGGCAGCTCTATGTTATGTCTCAATTTTTCTCTATTAATAGTACATTAATATCTGTCACTGAGGTTATATTTTCCTCATTTATTAGATGTTTTTATTTCACTTCTCTAATACTTGCTTGTAGAGGACGCCAACAGCCAGACACCCTCTGAGCAAGATAATTTACAGCTGGGGGGAGGGCTCTTGGCCAATTGGCCCGGAGGTGCTCCTTGCTGAGAGAGAACCCGAGCCCATGGCAAGCCTTGGGCATGTAGTCATTGTCTAATACTCCCCTCACCTGTCTTGTGCTGTCTCAATAAGAGGCTACTGCGGAGGTTGCTGGGGGCTACCCTGCAATTAAGGTTAACCCGCCTCCTACAAGCTTGTACTTCTAATCCGCATCTCGCCTGGTTTCTTTCTGCTGCAATTGAGACCAGGGCCATAGAAAATGCGACACTTGCTCACTAAGTAATACTCTTCCCAATAGTTATAATACCCAGGGGAAAAAGATGACAAATACATGAAAATTAAATAATATACTCCTGAGTGACCAATGAGTCAATAAAAAGATTAAGAATGAAAACACAACAAATCAAAACCTATATGATACAGCAGAAGTATGAATAGCAGGAAAGTTCATAACAGTAAGTGCCTACATCAAAAAAGTAGAACTATTTCAAATAAATGACCTAATGATACATCTCAAACAACTAGATAAATGGGACAAACTAAACTTTAAATCTGTAGAAGAAAATAAATACTAAAACTCGGAGCAGAAAGAAATAAAACTAAAACCAAAGAAACAATACATAAGATCAACTAAACATAAAGTTGTTCATTTAAAAAAATAAAGGTGGCACCTGTTGCTCAGTGGGTAGGGCACCAACCCCATATACTTAAGGTGGTGGGTTCGAAGCTGGCCCTGGCCAAACTGCAGCAACAAAAAAATAGCCAGGTGTTGTGGCGGGTGCCTGTAGTCCCAACTACTTGGGAGGCTGAGGCAAGAGAATCACCTAAGCCCAAAAGCTGGAGGTTTCTGTGAGCTGTGATGCCATAGCACTCTACCAAGGGCGATAAAGTGAGACTCTGTCTCTAACAACAACAAAAAAAAGATAAACAAAATTGACACGCTGTTAGCTGGTCTACCTAAGGAAAAAAGAGAATACTCAAATAAATAAAATCAGATATAAAAAAGGAGATATTACAACTGATACAGCAGAATTCCAAGGGTCATTAGACATCACTATGAGCAACATATGCCAATAAATCAGAAAAACTAGAAGAAAATTAATAAATTCCTTGACAGATACAACCTCCAAGATTGAACCAGGATAAAATCAAAACCCAAGTAAACCAATAACAAGTAATGAGATAAAAAACAGTACTAAACTGTTCCCCATCAAACAAAAATTCCATTTCCCTCTTTAAGTTACTTTAAATTATACGCTATTTATTGTTCATTATACTCACTTTTTATTTTATCAAATATAGTTCATTCATTCTAACTACCTAATTATATTTTACACTCATTAACCACCCCATTTTATCCTCCTCTTCCCAGCTATACTTGCTAGCCTATGGTAATTACCATTTTACTCTCTGTCTCCAGGAGATCAAATCATTTTAATGCTTAGCTCCCACATACAAGTGGGAATTTGTGAGATTTATCTTCTTCCCAGAATGATATAACCCAGAACCATCAATAACATTTAATAGATGCAGGAAAGGCTCAGCGCCTGTAGCTCGGTGGCTAGGGTGCCAGCCACATACCTTAGGGCTGGAGGGTTCGAACCCAGCCCAGGGCCTGCCAAACAACAACGACAACTGTTAACAACAACAACAACAAAATAGGGGCAATTGGGCAATTGTGGCGGGTGCCTGTAGTCCCAGCTACTGGGGAGGCTGAGGCAAGAGAATGAATTGCTTAAGCTTGAGAGTTTGAGGTTGCTGTGAGCTGTGACACCACAGCATTCTACTGAGGATGACATAATGAGACTGCCTCAAAAAGCAAAAAATAGATGCAGGAAAAACATATGACAAATTTGTACCTCTCCTCATGATAAAAACTCTTACCAAACAAGATATAAAACAAGTGCACTTTAACCCAATAAAGGCCATGTATGATAAATGCGAAGCAAACATCATGGCAAATGGAGAACAGTTATAGTTGCTACTAAGCATCTTGAACAAGTCACGTTTGACCACTCTTGCCTCTTCTATTCAACACAGTAACAAATGCCCAAACCACAGCAATTACAGAATGAAATAAACAGCATCTAGAATAAGAAGAAAGAAGTTAAACTGTCCCTGTTTACAGTCTACATAACCTTATACATACTAAACCTTAAGAAAAGTGCACATTTAGAACATTAAAGTTCAGTAAACTTGTAGGACGCAACTTTTTTTTTTTTTTGCAGTTTTTGGCTGGGGCCAAGTTTGAACCCGCCACCTCTGGTATATGGGGCTAGCGCCCTACTCCTTTGAACCATAGGTGCTGTCCAGGACACAAAACTTTTATACACTAAAAATTATCTGAAAATGAAGTCAAGAGTGGCGACTCCCACTGGCCACATACACTGAGGCTGGGTGGTTCGAATCCAGCTTGGGCCTGCTAAACAATGACAACTGAAACAACAACAACAAAAATGAAATCACGAGAACAATCACACCCACAATAGCTACCAAAAAATATACTTAGAAATAATTTTAACCCCAAAAGTGTAACATCTCTATGCTCAAAACTAAGGACTACTGAGATAAGAAATTGAAGAAAGTAAAAATAAGTGGAAAGATCTATCTCTCCACGAAGATATGCACAATTAATATTGTTAAAATGTCTATACTGCACAAAGGATCTACAGCTTCAATGATTTTGATTCTGTCAAAATAACGTGACATTCTTCACTGAGCTATTGAGAAAAATTTTAACATTCATGTTATCACAGAACAACCTAAATAACATAAGCAATGGAGCAAAAACAACAAAGCTGGAGGCATCACATTAGTTGACTTTGAAATACATTAGGAAGTATATCATAACTAGTAACCCAAAAGTATGGTACTGGCATAAAAAGAGACACATAACCCAATGAGAGAGCCCAGAAATAAATCAATGTATTCAAAGCTAATTGATTTTAGACAAAAGTGACAAGAAAACACACCAGGGAATCAAGAATTTCTTCACTGAATGGTACTGGAAAAACTGGATATTAAATGTAGAACAATGAAATGAGACTATGAATTCACAGAACATACGAAAACTAACTCAACTGCATTAAATACATAATCATGAGAAAATACTTTGAAATTATACACTGGACATTAGTATCTGAAATATATGAAAAAACTATACAAGAAAGATCCAGTAGCTTTTCAAAAATGAGCTATAGGGCTTGGTGCCTGTATCTCAGCGGCTAGGGCACCAGCCACATACACTGGAGCTGGTGGGTTCAAATCCAGCCTGGGCCTGCCAAACAACGACAACTACAACAAAAAAATGGCCGGATGTTGTGGCGGGCAACATAGTTGAGACTGTCTCAAAGAAAAAAGAATGAGCTAAAGACTTAAATAGACATTCTTAAATGACAAAAGACACACAAATGGACAAAAGAGGATCGGCGCCTGTAGCTCAGCGGCTAGGGCTCCAGCCACACACACTGGAGCTGACGGGGTTCGAATCTAGCCCAGCCCTGCCAAACAACAATGACAACTACACCAAAAAGTAGCTGGGCATTGTGGCAGGCACCTGTAACCCCAGCGACCTGGGAGGCGGAGGCAAGAGAATTGCTTAAGTCCAACAGGTTACTGTGAGCTGTGATGCCAGAGCACTCTACGGAGGGCAACAGCTTGAGACTGTCTCAAATGGCCAAAAGACATAAGAAAAATTGCTCAACATCAATGATCACCAGAGAAAGACAAGTCTAAACCACTAAAAGACAAATCTTAACTCACTCTTTTCTTAGCATGACTAGTACAATGACAAAAGACAGTAGGTGTTGAAAAGATGTGCAGAAAAGGAAACACTTGCATGTTCTTTGGGTGAGTGTACATCAGTATGGACATTGTGAAAAACGGTATAGAAAGTACTCAAATAACTAAAAGTAAAACTACCATATAATACAGCAGTCACACCACTAATAATTTACCCGAAAGAATCAAATCACTATGTTGAAGAAATGTCTACACTCCCATATTCATTGAAACTCTATTTATGGGGCGGCGCCTATGGCTCAAGGAGTAGGGCACCAGTCCCATAGGCCGGAGGTGATGGGTTCGAATGCAGCCGCGGCCCCAAACTGCAACAACAACAACAACAACAAAAAAGAAACTCTATTTACAATAATCTACATCTGGAATCAAACTCAGGGTCTATCATTAAATTAATGGATAAAGAATAAACGGTATATAACTTAGTTGTAAAAAAGAAAATACTGACATTTTCCATCACATGGATGAATCTGGAGGACATTATGTTAATTGAAATGAGGCACATACAGAAATATAAATACTTCATGATCTCACTCATATGTGAAATCTAAGTTAGTTGATCTCTTTGAAGTAGAGAGAAGAATGGTGTTACTAAAGGCTGGGATTCTTAGGAGAGGGGATTTGGGGAGATGTCTGTCAAAGGATACATATTTAGGATGATTAAGTTCTATACAGCTATTATACAGCATGGTGACTATATTTAGTGATAAATTGTTATCTTTGAAAAATGCTAAGACAACTGACAGTAAGTAGTCTCACCACAAAAAAGATAACTGTGAGGTAAAGCATTTGCTAATTAGCTTGAATTAAGCATTTGACAAAGTATATATTCTTCAAAACATCATGTTTTACATGATAAATACAACTTATGTCAATTTAAAATGAATAAATTAATTTTCAAACTATGGTAAGAGGGCAGTTTATTAAGTCCTGGGACTGTCTCTTTGTCATAAGCTTAGCTAACCTGCATAAAAATACAGATTCTGGCTGGGTGCCTGTAGCTCAGTGATTAGGGCGCTGGCCACATGCACTGGGGCTGGTGGGTTCAAATCCAGTCCGGGCCTGCTAAACAAACCACCACCACCAACAACAACAAAAATAGCTGGGTATTGTAGTGGGTGCCTGTAGTCCCAGCTACTTGGGAGGCTGAGGCAAGAGAATCACTTAAGCCCAAGAGTTTGAGGTTGCTGTGAGCTCTGATGCCACGGCACTCTACCAAGGACAACAAAAGTGAAACTCTGTCTTAAAAAAAAAAAAAAATATATATATATATATATATATATATATATATATATATATATATACACACACACACATATATATATGTTATGTGAGGTTTCTGTTATTTTGTTAGTGATAAGCATAGGTACTGATATTTACCAGTATGTGTAGAACCCAGCATAGAACATAGCAATGACCAATATACATTAGGGCTCTTATTTCAGCATCAGCCTACCTGGATTTCCTGGTACTGATGCGAAGGTATGAACAACACTAACGTGACAGGTGGTGTTAACGGTTTCATCTCTGGCTAGTCCATGGCTTCATCTCTGGCTACTCCATAAAAGGAAAAAACAAGCTTGCTTCCAAAATCAGTGATGAAATGTTTCAGTCCAAACCCTACAATGATCTTTGAGACTTTTATAGAGAATGAACAAGGAGTTGGTTATAGAGAGCTGACTAAGAATGAAAGCAGTGGATTGTGAACTGTTCCCGTTAAAATAGGATAAATAAAATAAGGTAATATGAATGAGAAATTCCCCAAGATCGCAATTTCCAGAAAAGAAGGATCATTCCAATTTTCTTTTTTTTTTTTCCTGAGACAGAGTCTTACTTTGTCGCCCTCAGTAGGGTGCCGCAGCATCTTAGCTCACAGCAATCTCAAACTCTTGGGCTCAAGTGATTCTCTTGCCTCAGCCTCCCAAGTAGATGGGACTACAAGCACCCACCACAATCCCTCTATTTTTAGAGACAGGGTCTCCCTCTTGCTCAGGCTGGTCTCCAACTCATGAGCTCAAGCAACCCACCCCCCTTGGCCACCCAGAGTGCTAGGATTACAGGCATGAGCCACCACGCCCGGCCACATTCCAAATTTTAAATCTATAGACTTTATTCTGTTATTTTCCAACACTATATGCAAACTCAAAAAGAAAATTCAGGGCCAAGTATGGTGGCTCATGCCTGCAATCCTAGTCTCTGGAAGGCTGAGGCAGGAAGATTCCTTGAGCTCAGAAATTCAACACCAGCATGAGCAAAAGCATGACCCTATCTCTACTAAAAATAGAAAAATTAACTGAGCATTGTGGCAAGCACCCACTCTCCACTGCTAGGGAGGCTGAGGCAGAAAGATTGCTTGAACCCAGGAATTTAAGGTTGCTGTGAGCTAGGCTGACACCATGGCTCTCTAGTCTGGGTTACAGAATGAGACACAAAATAGAAGATTCTGCATAAAAACGTTAAGTTGTATTATTAAGAATTAAGTAAGAAACTAAATTCAAAATTCATTACTTAACTCTTCTAAAATCTTATTTCTAGGCTGTAACTAATCTTAAGGAATTCCTAAATTCTGATGTTTCTTTATGTATCATTTACAGTATGTTAAGGCCCACTTTTATTATTGCTTACAGTATGTTAAGGCCCACTTTTCTTATTGCTTACTAATATTTATCACACTTTGAATAAGGATCTAATAACATTTTCCTTTTACAAACAAAGACAAACGATGCTAACTACCTAATTTAACTGCTGATAAATGGACACTAAAAACTTCTATCAATTAAGTGATCTGAATGTTTCATTTACATTCTAGAAATGCTCTCAAACTCTACACACAAAAACAATTTTTTACCACATTAAAAAAACCCCAAAGGACTTAAAAACCTAAAAGGGACTGTGGAAATGACAGGGTGGGAAGAAGAGTGAGAAAGCTGTTAGCCATAACAAAGGAAAAGAGAAGGGCTAAGATGCATTTGTAGCTGGGAGATGAATATAAACACATACCAAAGAACTGGAGATATGAAGGGACAGAAGAATTTCTCTCTCTAAAATCAGAGAGAGGTAATTGTACAGCCTGGGAATAGGTGTACTCTTTCTGCATGAATAATCAGTGCCATTTCTACATATGGATATTTTCTATCTCTTATATGGAGCAATAAATTCACTCCAACAGGAATGCTTACTGCTAATTCTGAAGCATCTGTTACACACCTACTGCTGTCTTGTGTTTTTCCACTTTACATAAATGTCAAAACAACCTATGACTGGCTCGGCGCCTGTGGCTCAACAGGCTAAGGCACCAGCCACGTACACCTGAGCTGGTGGGTTCAAATCCAGCCAGGGCCTGCCAAACGACAATGATGGCTGCAACCAAAAAATAGTCGGGCGTTGTGGCGGGTGCTTAGTCCCAGCTACTTGGAAGGCTGAGGCAGGAGACTCGCTTGAGCCCAGGAATTGGAGGTTGCTGTGAGCTGGGATGCCACAGCACTCTCTCCAGGGTGACAGCTTGAGGCTCTGTCTCAAAAAAAAAAAAAAAAAAACAACCTATGACTTACAAAGCCTCTCTGGTTTTACCTACACAAATTGGCACAATAAACTCAACCAACTTAACTGTTTCAATTATAAAAGGTGAGTAAAGAAACTAAAGAAATATTAGCTCAAATAGAATTCTTGAAACGAGAAAGAAAAAATCCAATTTACAAATTAGTATAATTAAACTTGATACATTCACTGTGGAATTATTCATATCTTTATATTAGCACTATTAAATTTCATAAAAATCGTTCTTATTATCTCTAAGGTCACATAAAAATACTTCATGAACTTTGGAAGAATATTATTTATCAGTTCTAGCATAAGTAAGAGACAAGTAAAACCAGGGGACTTTTCCTACGGATACTCTGAATGAGGAGCCATGAAATTTTAGAATTTCCAGACCACTCCTTAAGAAGGATGACTGCCTCCAGATGGTCTGTTAAAGGTCAAGCATTCAATCAGCTTCTTTCCCCCTAGAGCTTTGTTTTGTGGTTTTGTTTTTAATTAAAAGGATTAAAATAGTTTTAGATAAACAATTTTAATTGCAGGTCTTATTCTCTGAGACGTCGCCTAAAGCATTATTCACTCAACAGATGTTGGACTTTTTGGATGTGATGCCAAAAGCAAATATAAACATGAAACCTTGTACACAGCCAAGAAAACAATAAAATAAGAATATTTGTAAGATGAGAGAAAACGTCAGGAAACCATGCCTGATCAGAGGTTAATATCCAAATTACGTAAGAAATTCATATAAATCAAAGGCAAAAACAATGATAATGAACATACTAACCAATTGAAAGACAGGCTTATGAGGCTTAATATTTTCCTAATAAAGACATAAAAGTGGCCAACAGGTATATGAAAAGGTACTCAATATTACCAATCATTAGGGAATTATAAAGCAAAATCATGATGAGACATCACTTCATACATACCTGTTAGGACGGCTAATACCAAAAAGAAAAGTTTTGACAAGAATGCGAAGAAGAAAAATCCTATACACTGTTGGTGAGTTGTAAGTTGTTAGATTTAATATAAAAGTAAGTATGGAGGTTCTTTTAAAGATAACAAAAGAGGCCGGTTGTGGTGACTCACACCTGTAATCCCAGCACTCTGGGAGGCTGAGACAGGTGGCTCGCTTCAAGACCAGCCTGAGCAATAGTGAGATCCCACTCGTAAAAAAAAACAAAAAACAGCCGGGGTTGTGGCAGGTACCTATAGTTCCAGCTACTTGGGAGGCTGAAGATCACTGAGCCCAAGAGTTTGACGTTGCTGTGAGCTATGACGTTACAGCACTCAACTGGGGACAAGAAAGTGAGAATCTGTCTCAAAAAAAAAAGAAAGAAAGAAAGAAAGAAAGAAAATTTCCATTGCAGCAGAGCTTCCCAAACCATTTTCAGGTCTGGCTTCCTCCTCGACCTTTGGACCTCTCACCTGTGTCATCAGCTTCCATCACTCCCACCTACCTGGGTGTTCTGCTACTGCTTCATGTCTCTTCACATTCCAGGGCACTTTTCTTTGCTCCAAACAGGTGATCAGGTCTGGCTTAGACACAGCAAGACCTGTTTTATTAGAAAAAAGGAACATGAGTCTTGCTAGGATTCTCTAATTACCAACCCAGTACTGTACTCAATAGAGAAGAGAGAACTTTATAGATTTGAGAAAATTAATCAAAAAGAACCTTTCCTGGCAAATTTTAGATATTGAGGAAGTATGTAAAATTTGTCCATCCTTATCTGTATTACCTGGTATTAGTGAACCAAAAATTGATAGTGCAAAAAAATATTAATTGTGCAAATTGTATGTTAAGGTTGGGTAACAATATTTTGTGTCACTAAATTTTTTTAAATTGCCTCTAAAAAGGACAAACATCAGCTTACAAAAGGGTAAAAAAAATAACATCAAAATAAAACATCTTGAAGACTTTTTTCTATAGCAACAAATCCCCAAGTTTTCCTTGGAAACAAGGATCTGAAACTCTATTGTATAAAGGAGAAAAAAAAATTCTACAAAGGAATGATGTGAAATCCTTAAGTGTGGAACAGTAATTATGTATTGAAGTTATCCTCACCCACAGAGACCAGGTTTCTGTAGTTCTCTAACATCACATCCCTATATAAATTCTGCTGAGCAGGGTCCAGGCATGCCCACTCTTCTGGAGAAAATTCTATGGTCACATCCCTAAATGTCAACAGTCCCTGAAAGAAAAACACATATTCATGAAGTGGCCATGGAAAGAGTTCTTAATTTAAATACAGATGAAAGGAGAGACATAAGAATACTGTTTCTTACACAAAGGAGTGGAATTATTAAAAAAATAACTATTAACCCAGAAATGTGCTCTAATGTATTCTCTAACCTTAAAAAAATAGAATGACATAAATCTACAAATTCAATGTAGATACTGTAATTTTCTGGATGATAGGGTATAAAATTCAGGAAACCACCACTAACATGCGTTTCTGAGTGCTATGTTTACATTATACAGAATAAGAATAAGCGGTGTCCATATTTCAGATGGAAAAGTCATGATAAGTTAAAAGGTATTTCTCAAATATTAACACATTCACTGCCACACTAGAAAAAAAAATTTTTCTTTGGGGCTTCGGTGTTTTATTACAAAAGTAGAATAAAAACTTTAAAAGCAAAATGATCCTTTCTAATTTAATGAAAAATGTCTTCTTTTTTATTGTTTTCTATTTGTGAGTTATATGCAACTCATGGGGAGCTTAATCAATTTTTACACTGCACACTGTGTGAGTTCTATGTGACTCATGACATACTTATTGAATTTGTTTCTGAGAATTGAGTCTTTTCTCATTCCACAAGTACTCAGTTGTGTCTTGAGTATACCCTTGGGTGGTCCTAGATGACAACCTCTGAATCATAACCCCTCAGTATGTACAACAATGTCATGTTACTGGATATGGACACTATCCTCTCAATTTCCTTAGAAGAGCCATAAAGCAAACATTCAAGGTGAAGTGCACAATCAAAACTCATGGATATTGGGGAACACAGTCCAGCATGGGTGCCATGCTTAAGTGGGCCAACTGGAGCAGGGAGACAGGAAGGGGAAGAGCTGCCTAGGCACCACATTGCTCCCTACATCAAGAAACATGTAAGTTATATATGTTTCACAAAGTCCCAGGCTCAAAACTTGTGTGAGTTAAATACAACTTACATGGCATTTAATGTGCTAATGAGTAAAACAATAAAAGGGAAATCCTGTTAAAATGCAGATTTTAATTCAGTGACCTGGGGTGAAGTCTGAAGTTCTAAATTTCTAACAAGGTCATCAGTGAGGTCAATGGTTCTTTCAAACAGAGGAGTATCTTTCAAACATCCAGTGAGTGGCACAGAGCTTGCCTATATTATAATTCATCTGACCAGAAAATAAAGATGAGAGCCTTCATTTTCCAAAGCAACCTATAGTCAAAGGGAATCTAAAACAGAAAAGGGAGCTTTAAGATTAACTGTGATGATTGGGCGGCGCCTGTGACTCAGTGAGTAGGGCACCGGCCCCATATACTGAGGGTGGAGGGTTCAAACCTGCCCCCGCCAAACTGCAAAAAAAAAAAAAAAAAAAAAAGATTAACTGTGATGGTTTATGCACATCAGTTGGTAAACTTTCACAAGGTACCTATTAATAATTAAGAGAAGACTCGGCGCCTGTGGCTCAACAGGCTAAGGCGCCAGCCACATACACCTGAGCTGGCGGGTTCGAATCCAGCCCAGGCCCGCCAAACAACAATGACGGCTACAACCAAAAAATGGCCGGGCGTTGTGGTGGGCGCCTGTAGTCCCAGCTACTTGGGAGGCGGAGGCAGGAGACTCACTTGAGCCCGGGAATTGGAGGTTGCTGTGAGCTGGGATGCAACAGCACTCTATCCAGGGTGACAGCTTGAGGCTCTGTCTCAAAAAAAAAAAAAAAAAAAATTAAGAGAAAAATAATTTACAGTGGGAAAAAATCTGTCAGAGAGAACATTAACCAAGTGGATAAAATTAATATAAATTGTAGTAGGACAAATTAATATATGAAGTCAATGTACACAGACACACACATCACTAAAAGCAAACACAAATCAACATATGACCACACATGGAAAAGTTCAGTTGTCGTGACTTTAAAGTGCAATACACTCATCAAATATGTTTATTGCAGTATACATATTCTATTTGTACCAAACATTCAAAACAACACGATTTCCAGGTTCTAGAAATTAATACTAAACAAATAAGCATGGAAAGCTTCCAGTGTGTTTCAGTGATGTAGTAATACCTGAAAGAAGTCAGCACAGGACAACTTGAAGTTAACTCCAAGTGTCAGAATAGGTATTTAAGTTCTAATAAAGTAAGATTAATTAAACCCAGAATTCAAAAATGCAAGTATACCTGAAGATGTAAGATGTCATATTAACTTCATTTAAGAAATGAAAAGGCTTGGTGCTTGCTGCTCAAGCGGCTAAGGAGCCAGTCACATACACCAGAGCTGGTGGGTTCAAATCCAGCCTAGGCCTGTCAAAAAACAATGACAAGTACAACCAAAAAATAGCTGAGCATTGTGGCGGACGCCTGTAGTCCCAGCTACTTGGGAGGCTGAGGCAAGAGAATCACTTAAGCCCAGGAGTTGGAGGGTGCTGTGAGCTGTGATGTCACAACACTCTACCTAGGGTGACAGCTTGAGGCTCTGTCTCAAAAAAAAAAAAAAAAAAAAAAGATGAAAAAAGTGATCATTGTTCATAAATGCAAAAACAGTGTTGTCTAAGCAGATAAATATCTGTATCTACACCTGTATCTATATATGATTTGTTTATTATCTATTCAACTATCCATAGGATGAATGCGAGAGCATGAAGATTGCACTGAAAATAAATGGGAGTATCTATAAAAGATGTGTTATATTATTATTATAATTTTTAAATACATATATTTTATTATTCTTCATTACATTATTCCCCCCCCACCCCCCAGTGGTGAGACAGAATTTATTTACAGAAAAGAATACAGAAAACACTAAAGCTCCTGGTAGAGGGAGAGAATTCGAGTGGGGAGAGAGAAGCTCTCTCCATTTCCCTCCCAGTCTTTCCCGTCTCCTCCTTTAGGCCTTTAGTCTCAGGGTATATATAGGTATATGGGTTCCTTGGCCAGGAAACGAATGAATACAGTCCCTTCCGCCGGGGGCAAGGTGAATGAGTATCACTGAATGGATATAGTCCACTCATGGAATTGAGGCCTGGGAAATTCACAAGAAATTGACCTAGGCATAGGAAATGGGGGTTCCACATTTAGTCCTAAGTGTAAAGTGAAGGAGACACCAAGGCACATGTGTTTCCTCAGCAGTTGTCCAGCCTTTTTGGCTATTGGAGCAAGGGGAAACATTTTAAATGATTTATCCCATAGGCAAATCATTTTTTAAAAACTCCATTAGGAATTGACTTTTCTTTCCAACTCCCATTCCTCTCCTTTCCAGAACTCTCTCTGTTTTGTACTGTTGTTTATGGGAGGCCTCGGCCCCTATACTAACTACTAAGGAAGCGTCTTCTGGACGAGAGCCACACTTTCCTCAGACCTGGAGCCCTCAGCTTGCTTTGCCTGTAGTAGACAGGACACACATGGTGGATAAATGGCTGGAATTTCGGAAGACAACTTTGATACCATTACATCTGTCACTTTATCTATTATTCTTTGTTCCATCTCGGGATGATGAGGACAATTCTGCAATGTCATATTTGAAAATGAGAATTTGACTTGGAGAATGAATGAGTCCTGCTTCCATTTTAATGTCCCTGGGGAATGACATGATTGGGTTGCCACAGGCTCACTAAACTGCTTAATTTTTAAAATGAAAAATTGTGAAGTGTATCCTTAAATTAATAAGTTCAGAAATAGAAAAAAAGGAAAAGTAGGAATCTGAGGTTTTTTTTTCTTTTCTTTCTTTCTTTTTTTTTTTTTTTTTGGTAACTGCTACATGCTGAGTGGATCATTCATTTTTGATTATTTCTAAAAGATTAATCTATTTCTTCAAAGTTAATATGCGAAGAAATATGTTCAACATCACTTTATTTTTAGATCCCACGATTTAGTCTGAAACAAATCAGTGGTGCATTATAAACACATAAGAATGTATCTAATGACGGGAGTCAGGCAGAACAGATGCTAAAAATGATGCTCCGTGCGAAGTCGAGGGAGCTGCAGGAGGGAATGGAAAAACTCTCTAGATGTTGGAGGGCTTGCGAGGTGAATGCTGTGGAGACTTTTCACGAACCATCACGTGCTTGTGCAATGCCGAGCAGGCAGGACTTTCCTCCTGCGTGAAAGTTAAGAGTGAGGAGATCTATCCCCTAGAAGGGGTGTGAAGATTAAGTGGAACCTCAGACCTGGAAGACTTTGTTACTGACTAGTAAAGGGCTGCATTAATGTTCGGCCCCACTAGCCATTCCTCCAGTGTTTATGTAGTCCCTACTGATGGACAGTCCAGCGTGATAGCCCAGCAGAGTGACCGGTACCTAGTAGATTCTCAGTAAATATCGCATCAATAAGAATAGAATCCACTTACTGAATCCTTACTACAACACTCCAGAAACCTTTTTTTTTTTTCAGACAGAGCTTCAAGCTGTTGCCCTGGGTAAAGTGCTGGGGCATCACAGCTCACAGCAACCTCCAACTCCTGGGCTTAGGCGATTCTCTTGCCTCAGTCTCCCGAGTAGCTGGGACTATAGGTGCTCACCACAATGCCTGGCTTTTTTTTTTTTTTGGTAGAGACAGAGTCTCACTTTATCGCCCTCAGTAGAGTGCTGTGGCATCACACAGCTCACAGCAACCTCCAACTCCTGGGCTTAGGCAATTGTCTTGCCTCACTCTCCCGAGGAGCTGGGACTACAGGCGCCTGCCATAACACCTGGCTATTTCTTTTGTTGCAGTTTGGCCAGGGCCAGGTTTGAACCTGTCACCCTCGGTATATGGGGTGGACACCCTACACACTGAACCATAGGCGCTGCCCATTCCCGGCTATTTTTTGTTTGTAGTTGTCATTATTGTTTGGCAGACCTGGGCTAGATTCGAACCCACCAGCCCTGGTGTATGTGACTGGTGCCTTAGCTGCTTGAGCCACAGGTGCTGAACCAACACTCCAGAAACCTTTAAAAATACTTTATATATATTCACTCTTTGAATCGTCAAATAACCCTATGAGGGAGTTGTTATTACCAATATCACGTATTACAGGTGAGGGAGCGGAGGCACAGAGAGGTGAAGTGACTTAGCCATAATCACACAGCTAGTAAGTGGAAAAATCAGGATCAATGTCTAGTGTGTCTGGCCATGTTTCACCTGTCCTGTAGGCTGCCTTCTGATGGATGAGCTGGTAGAGAATAGACGGAGGTGTGTGCGTCACCAGCAATAAAATGTGCTTCCCTGACCATAGGGGTTCGCTCCAGCGGGAGCCTCACCTGGAGATAGAGAAGAGAGAAAATGGTTAGTGCTTTAAGACGGGAAGAGATAACAGTGCCATGGACTTTTGTGGGAAGGAAAGTTTGCTTTTGGCTGAAAGACAGAAGGTTTTAAGAAGGCAGGGGTGTCTGTTCTGGGCTTTGAAGGAGGGAGAGAATGGGGGCATTCCAGGTAGAAGGAAAGTGTAGCAGGTATTTGTCAAGGAATAGTTGTTGGCTTTTTTGTTTGTTTTGTTCAAGTTTTTTCATTCATTTAATTTCACTAATTTTTTTTAATTTTAATATTTTTTGAGGCAGTGGGTAGAGTCTCACCCTGCTGCCCAGGCTAAAGTGCTGTGACCTCATAGCTCACAGCAACCTCACACTCCTGGGCTTAAGTGATCTTCCTGCCTCAGCCTCCTGAGTAGCTGGGACCTCAGGTGCCTGCTATGACATCGGCTAATTTTTCCATTTTTAGTAGAGATGGGATGTCTCTCTTGACTCAGGCTGGTCTTAAACTCCTGAGCTCAAGCAATCCACCTGCCTCAGCCTCCGAGAGTGCTGGGATTAGAGGTGTGAGCCACGGCACCGGCCTGCAAACTTTACTGATCACCTACAATGTGCTTGTTCCTGCCCTCAAGCCACTGTAACTTGGTGAGAGGCATAGATCATGTTATACTGGGTATGTATGTAGATAGATGACTACATATATGCCCACGAAAGGGGTCTGTGCATACATACACATGTGTCGTCTGCCCGCCTACCTAGTACCTAGCTATCTTCATCTCTGTTAAACTGTGTGAATTACACAGAAGGAAAACTAAAGAATGCAGGTAGAAAGAACAGGTGGGGGTGGGGTAGAGTCTGCCTTAGTCATTGTTTTGACTTTGGAAATTTCCAAAGAGGGACTCTCAAGGTGTTACTGATTTCCCACCAGCAGCCCCCCTCCTGTCTCTTACCAAAGGGAAGGAATTGGCAGGGTTGGGATCCTGTGAGCCAGCCATGTACAGCGGGGAGTTACTTTCTACCCTGTTGTTCTGTCACCAGCCAGAAAGTTCGGGTCTTTGCATCATGTAAAATCTGTTGACAATGTCAAGAGAACAGTTTTAATTAGTAAATCAAATGTAAAGTTTTATTTTGGATTTATTACCCTTCTGTAGATCACTAAACTTTTCCTGGAATACCATTAGTCACCCAAACTAGAGAGCGAAATAGCATCAGAAGTTGAGGACACACTCTGAGGCCCATGCAGCCCTGCTAATGAAATCCTTTACTTCTTTCTTTGTGTGATGTCAAACTAAGAGGGTTACATATCTTTGAAGGAAAGAGCCAAACGAATTGTAAAAGAGATTGGAATCATCTATAGAATGTTTATCAAAGGCCTGTTGTTTTAGGAAATAAGACTCCATTGCTAATTGATTTTTTGACCCTGATAGTAACAGTTGCATTAGAAATAATGTTAAAACGATTTACTCCAATTACACTGGTCCTAACAAATAAGTTGCTAAAAAAAAATAGTTTGAGTCATTGTTGGCATGTATTATAAATATACTGATTTTTTAAAAAAATAGACTGGTTTATTTTTCCAAAATTTTTGGCATGTTTATTCTTTCACTACACTAGTAAGATCAAGGATGATTGTGTTTTGGGGCAGTGTTTATAAACTGTTAAGTGCTCTCTTGGCCATTGTGATTGTCATGGAAGGAGAAACAGTTTGCCTGCTGAAAATAGAACCCGTTAGCATTGATTACAGACCAGGAAATAAAGTACATGTTAAATAAATACACATTTTACGCATATAAGTGGTTATGTTACAATACTGGTTTACAGTAATACTAAACATTTGCATTGTGGGGCCTCACCCCAGGAATAATGACTAAATCTATATTAAATCTTTTTTGTCATCTCTGTAACCAATTCTGAGGTTCTTTCAGCTTAATGAGTCTTCCCCAAGCATCAGTTCGTTGTTCAAATGAAACACTTAGACAATATCCTGTCATGAGTCTTCAAAAATGTACAAATATCCGTTTTTTTCCAGAGAATTTGGGGAAAATGCCTTATCCTCTATTTGGGCATATATGGTATTGAAGAAATCTTCATAACTATTAAGCCCTGCTAGCATGTTAGTTGTCCTTATTAGTGCTTTTATATCTATTGTATTTAGAGTAATAGCTACAGTATTTTCTGGAATTGATTTTTATTTATTTATTTATTTTTTTTTATCGTTGGGAAATTATTGAGGGTACAAAGAACCAGGTTACACTGCTTGCATTTGTAAGGTAAAGACCCTCTTATCATTGTGTCCCACTCCCAAGAGGTGTATCACACACTGTGAACCCCCCACTCCCCTCCCTTCACCCCTCTCTCCACTCGCCCGTCCTCCCACCTCCCTCCACATACAAGCATCAGCTGTCCTCATATCAGAATTGAGAAACTGGATTCTTGCTTCTCCATTCTTGTGATGCTTTACTAAGAAGAATGTGTTCCACCTCCATCCAGGTTAATACAAAAGATGTAAAGTCACCATCTTTTTTAGTGGCTGAATAGTATTCCATGGTATACATTTACTCCAGCTTGTTAATCCATTCCCGGATTGGTGGGCAGTTAGGTTGTTTCCACAATTTGGCAGTTGTAAATTGAGCTGCAATAAACAGTCTAGTGCAAATGTCCTTATGATAAAATAATTTTTTTTCTTTTGGGTAGATACCTAATAATGGGATTGCAGGATCAAATGGGAGATCTAGTTTGAGTTCTTTGAGGTTGTACAGAAAGGTTGTATTAGTTTGCACTCCCACCAGCAGTGTAAAAGTGTTCCCTTCTCTGCACATCCACGCCAGCATTGGCAGCTTTGACACTTTGTGATGTGGGCCATTCTCACTAGGCTTAGGTTGTATCTCAGGGTGGTTTTGATTTGCATTTCTCTGATTTTAATTGATTTTTAAATGCCTTGTTTTTTTTTTTTTTTTTGAGACAGAGCCTCAAGCTGTCACCCTGGATACAGTGCTGTGACATCACAGCTCACAGCAACCTCCAATTCCTGGGCTCAAGCGAGTCTCTTGCCTCCACCTCCCAGGTAGCTGGGACTACAGGCACCCGCCAAAACGCCTGGCCATTTTTTGGTTGCAGCCGTCATTGTTGTTTGGCGGGCCCGGGCTGGATTCGAACCCGCCAGCTCAGGTGTACGTGGCTGGCGCCTTAGCCCGTTGAGCCACAGGCGCCGAGCCAAATGCCTTGTTTTTTAAAAAGAAAATTCACACTCCCTACAATATACAGTATAGGGCACCAAACAGATGCTAACTAAAATATTTATTGATCATTTGACTAGAGAGATAATCTTTAACTCATCTGGGAACTGAAAGACATCAGCCCATAACAGCCACGTGATTATGAGCAAAAAAAGGATCTGAACTCAGAGGAGGAGAAACATTCCTTTAAGCACCACCTCAAAAGGACTTTTGCTAAAAAGGGAATTCGCCCCTTGAAATTAGGACAAATACCTCTTTTGTTCTCCTTTTTCATGTATAGGGAATACTGTCTTCCTTTATATTTTACTGTTTAATTTAAAAAATATATTTAAACTTGGCTTTCTGGAGCACTGGTGTTGAAAATCATATACCAATAAACTGGGAAAAGCATATTACTGGTTTTTCTTATTACAGATATGATGCTTTGTTTTGAATTTTTTCTCAGAGAAGTTTGGAGAAAAAGAAGAAAATCAAAACCACACATAATTCAAACCTGTAAAGGTAGTCACGGATGATATTTTGATGTCTGTTTTCCAGTCTTTTCTGGGCCTGTGCATTTTACGTTTAAGTTGCTATCATGTGTAAACATTTTTATAACCTGATTTTAGCCCAATAAATCGTTACCAACCTGCCATACAGTTGTTCATATTCTTCTATATTCTTTGTAATGGCTCTGTTATATCCCACAGTATAAGACCATTTAATCGAACCATCCCCTAATTATTGGATATTTACTTTGTCACCAATTATGACTAAACCTGGTACGTAACTATGATTATCTCTCTATGGTAATACCCAGTAGTAGAACTAACTAATGATTGAGTTAAAAGGTGCACAAATTTAGTTATCTCTCTGAAAGATGTACCAACTTACACTCCAGACAGCTACGTGTAAGGATATCCAATGGTGACTTTTATACGATGAATCCTTATCTTAACAGTATTTTCTTTGTCCAATTAGCCCCCCCAATATACCTTTTTAGCACACATGTATATTAGTCAAAAGGTCATACTTACAACCCTGACGATCTTCCTTCAACTTTTGTTTTTGCAGACTCTTTTGGCGACTACAATAAAACTCTGGTCATATGATTCAGCAAATAGTTGATGTCAAGAGTTTAGCTCTGGTTATATCACATGAGCATTTTTTTTTTTTGTTTCCTTGCAGGGCACCCCATCTCTGCAAATTCCTAACAGCTTATGTTCTGTTGAGATCTGCAGAGAAAAATCTTTCTCTTTTCTATTCACTAGCTATTTAAACTTGAAAACAAGGCACAAGCCTGGCCTCTCCAGTGTCTCTTGTCATTCCTGAGATGATTCCAGAAGAGGAATGTCAGCTATACACTGATGCATCATTATCGTGGGCCTGGTATGGACCCAGATGTGACAAATCTTAAAGATATTTATGAAAAGAAAACCCTTATTCAAGACAAAATATGATTAAGTTCCACAGTGAACCCTGATCCATTAGAAAAAAAACACTTCTTCCCCAGAGCTCCTCATTACTATAAACCGATTATTTCCTAAGAAAGCACATTTTGGGGAGGTGGTGGCTATTCATTTGTCCACACCCCTTAGGCCCAGAGAAGCTGTGGTCACTCTTGCTTCCAGAACATTCCCTTGCAACCATTACACACAACTGGGTGACCCCATATCCACCAATGAAATTCCCGGAGACTATATCCTACTTCTTCCCGTTGTGTTGTCATCTCCCTGTTCCTTCCTCTTGTCCCCTGAGGGCTCCATCACTGGATTCTCTTTGTCACCTCAACTGCCACCACCAGGGTGGTCTTCAGCGTCCATGTGTAGAGGACATATCCAGTGACTCAGCTCCACATCACCCCCACCTGCACTTTGGCAGCACCACCCCATTGCCCACACCTTGGCCTCATCCTAAAGCTCCAGTCACCAGTTTACTTTTTACCACAACTTGTTATAGCCTCATCCTCTTTCCACTGGCTCCCTCACCTGTTAATTTCCAAGATCAGTGTTTCCTCTATTCCTCTACCTTTTCACCAGTTTATCAACCATCCTCCCTTCAATCCTTTCTTTTAACCAGTTGAGAGAGTGCATGGTACTCGTACATCATTTTTACCACTCTCTTGCCAAAACCTCAAAGCCTGTAATCTCCGTCTTGGGTCAGCGCAATCAACATCTTGTTTGCTCCTGCAATGCACACTCTGTGCTGCTGTTGGAAAAAACCAGCCATGACAGAGAATGCCACTGTCATCCTGTACTCAACCTCAGCGCCATTCAGCAGGTCTTGTGTGGGACATCAAGCTCACTCATTGTCCATGTCTATCTACAACTCCAAACACTGCCTACTGTCCTTAGCTCCCCTGCCCACCACGGGGCCCCTGCCCAGGGGAAGATTCCAGACAGGAGAACCTCTTCTCACATCTGGAAATCTGTCTTTCCAGCCCCAGCTTTCCTTGCACCTGTGATGTGGATACCTCTTTCCATCCTCTCCATGACTTTGATCTGACAGTTACACCTTTATGACTCAAGAAAGCTAGGAATAAATATATCAAAACCTCTCCCATTTTGAACAATTCTTCCATCGACTTTTCGCTTCCCTTTAGGGGTTGTCTGCCTCTTCCTTCCCTTTGTTGCATAGCATGAAAGGCCCAGCTGGTGTTAGGGACCATTCCTTTTAATGGCATGAATCTGCGGAAGTGTGAGATTGGTCACCCTCAGTAGCTCACAGATTCCTTGAGGAAAGAGGCAGACGACGCCCAAGGTGGGGTGACCTATCTGCCAAACTCAGCAAGAGAATTGTTACTGTCTTAATCTCTTTTGTGTTGCTTTAACAGAGTACCACAAACTAGACAATTTGCAAAGAACGGAGACTTGTTTATTACAGTTCTGGAGCTGGGAGGTCCAAGAGCAAAGTGCTGGTGTCTGGCAAAGGCTTCCATGCTGTGTCATTCTGTGGTTAAAGGTGGAAGGCTGGGAGATACGGACAGCAAGAGGTGGCTGAGCTCACTTTTACAAGAAGCTTGCTTTGGTGAAAGCTAACCCACTCCTGAGATGACAATGTTAATCCAATCTTGAGGTCAGAGCCCTTATGACCCAATCAGCTCTTAAACCTTCTATCTTCCAAGAACTGTTGCATTAGGGATGAAGTTTCCAACACATGAACTTTGAGGAGACATTCAAGCCATAGCAGTTACACTCATTTCCAAGTACTCCCCTCTCATTCATGTTTTCATGAAGTCTGGTAAAAGTTCAGCAAAGTTCAGTACTTCGCTATGACTTCATAATTCCCCAAAGTTGGGAACTCTTCTCAGCCTATTTTTTTTTTTTTAAGACATTTCTATTACTTTGACTGTTGAGAACATCTTTAGAACTTCCTTCCTGTCTTTCATTCTGTTTTCCTCCCCTCCCTAATTGACTTTTTTGCTTTTTTAGATCTTAAATGTTGATGTTTCAGGGGTCCTAACTTGATTCTCTTCTTTCTTCATCCTATTTTTGCTTTTTTGTGACAACCTACCCAACACAATATATCAAAGCAAACTTCTCATCCAGATTGCTTTGCTCTTGAATTTCTTTCTCTATTTCTTTTCTTTGTTTGTTTCCTTCCTTCCTTCCTTCCTTCCTTCCTTCCTTCCTTCCTTCCTTCCTTTCCTTTTTTAAAAGATTTTCCCATTGAATTTAAGTTTTTTCCTCCTTAATTTCAGAATACTGCTGGGGCATGAAAATTTTGTTTATACAAATTGCTTTTGTATTGTTGCTCTTGAACTTCTTATCTGGGCAAAGGCAACAATACTCATCCTACATACCAGTTAACTTGTGCAGTATACCGAAAACCATGCCCAAAACTTTGAGAGTGGTTTTTAGAAAGACAGAGAACATATACTGTGTTAGAAAAAAACAAAAGATCAATCAGCACACATGTCCACATTTGGTAATAAAATGAACATTAAAGCAAGCAGGTGGGAGGGGGCTAGAGTGGAGGGGTTAATTCACACCTAATGGTTACAATGCACACTAACCCAGTGACAGATACATTTATTACTTTGACTTGAGCTGTAGAAAAGCAATTTATGTAACCAAAACATTTTTATCCCCATAATATCCCCTCAAAATATTATATTAAACAAACAAGAAAAGGGAACAACATTAAACTCAAAAAAAAGAAAGAAAAAATGAAAGAGGAAACATGTAGAAGTGCACCATTGTATGGGTGGGGAATGTGGGCTGAGATCAGCTGGCTGGTTCTTCTGTTGGGTTCAGCTGGGTTCACTCCTGTCTGGAGTCAGTGGGCAGGTGACGGCCTCACTGAAGTATCTGGCAGAGGGCTGGCTGCTGGCTAGGTATCAGGGCTGGCAGAGTCATGTCCCCATCATCCAGCAGGCTAGCCCAGGCTCATTCACAGAGTAGTGATCCCAGGATTACCAAGAAGAGCATGAGAGAGGGAACGTGCAAGGAGGTGTGAGGACTAGGCTTGAGACTCATAAAACATCACTTCTGTCGTATTGCATTGGTCAGAGAAAGTTCCAAGACCAGTCCAGATTTCGGAGTGGAGCAATAGAGTCTACCTTTTGATTGGAGGATCTCTACAACCACATAATAAGGACAGGCTTGTGTTGGAGGTGGGTGGGTGTAGGGGTGGGGGTGGCCACTTTTATAATTTACGGCACTCACAGCCCCAATCACCCTACATCTCTTGCTTTCCTTCTTTCAGATCTAGTTAGTCATCAAGTCAGGCTGCTGATGCCTTTAGGAGAACTCTCTTACTTGCTTTTATCTTCAACCACTCATCTACATCATTCTTAAGCTCAATGTCTGTATTGGTTTGCTAGGGCTGCTGGGTGTCTTAAATAAGCAAAATTTATTTTATCGCAGTTTTGAAGGCTGGAAGTCTGAGGTCAAGTGGTCAGAAGTTTTGGTTCCTTCTCAGGGCCCTAAGGGAAGGGTCTGTCCCAGGCCTCTCTGTGTCTTTTCCCTGTGTCTTCAGTTATTTTTTATGTGTATGTCTGTGTCAAATTTCCTCTTCTTTTAAAGGCGCTGGTCATACTGGATTGGACCCACTTCAGTGACCTCAATTTAGTGTAATCATCTTTGTAAAGACCCTATCTCCAAGTACAGTCACATTCTAAGGTTCTGGGTGTTTGGACTTCTACATGAATTTTTATTTATTTATTTTTTTGGTGGACACAATTCAGCCCATAACAGCCCTCCACATCTCCATCCTCTATCTCATCCTAAAATAGCATTATTATAGTGATAGGATTGAAATATTCAGTCCTTTGTTAGGGTTGTTAATGTCAAGTGATATTATTATTTTTTTTTTTTTGCCACAGTTTTTCGTATCTCACTAGTAAACTGTAAGGTCCCTGAAAGTAACACATTTGTCTTTGTGTCTCTAGCACAGGGAACAGTAGGCCGCCCAAAAAAACAGTGATTAAATGAATTTTGAAAAAAATTATGCTTATGAAGAAAAGCAAAATTCATGACTGTTGGGAGGTGGTTCTCAGAAACACAGGGATCTTAACATTTATAATTTAGGAAAGATCCGTGAAGGTGTGGCCTTGTACCTCTTGGCTGATCATAAACAGGAAAGTGAAATGATTCTAGCCTTCACTTATTCAAAGTCATAACCAGTGCAGAATGATGGAAGGGCTGGGGTTGAGAGAGTAGACCTAGTTAGATCCACCTGTGCAAATAGAACATATCTTCTTAACTAAAGGAAGAAACTGAGGCTGCTTTGGAAATGACAACAATGTTAAACTTTTCTGAAACATAAAACAATCTATTTTACTCAGGGTTCTCCAGAGAAACAGAGCCAACAAGAGTGGTGTGTGTGTGTGTGTATGTGTGTGTTTATTTTAAGGAATTGGCTTGTATAATGGTAGAGGCCTGGTTAAGTAAAAATCTGCAAGGTTGGCTGGCATGATGGAGACTCAGGAAAGAGCTGCAGTTCTTTTGCCAGAAGAATTATTTCTTGCTTTGTTCTACTATTTACACTGTCAACTGATTAGATGTGGCCCACCCACAACAGGGAAGATAATCTGCTTTACTCAAAGTCCTCCAATTTAAATGCTAATTTCATACAAAGGACACCTTCATGGAAACATTCAGAATAATGTTTGATCAGACATCTGGGCACCATAGCCCAGCCAAGTTGACGCATAAAATTAACCATCACCCATTCCAGCCCTCCTGGTCCCCCGAGGCACATCATGGCACAGAATGTAATGACTAATGTAGGCAGGACTGGACTAAAATAAATCAGGCACTGACCTATGTACATATGGAGAACAGAGTCACATTGAAAATGTCATCAGGGTCTTGCCTGATTTAGATGTCAGCTAGCATATTAAAAAGATATTCAGTCATCTGAAAAGGAAGAGTCAGAGGATTTTCTATAGCCAGGATAGAAACAGTGACAAACTCTGAGTGTTAAAGAAAACTTCGAAACCCTTATTTGATGGTGAACTTAATTCCAGTCAATAAGACACAGCACAAATATAGAAGCAGTATTCATTTTTATGCAAACATGAAATCAAAGTTTATGGTACATGCTGAGAAAGGAGTATTATAGATTAAAGACAATAATGAAAATCAAAGAATTATTTGATTAGGAATTCAAGGCGAAGTGCTGACTGTCTCAATGTTGCTATCTCCCATTACTATTACTCTTAGATCTATTTGTGATTCTAATCAAAGTCCCTGTAGTTTCTTGTCTTTGAGCAGACTCAGAAGAGTTCTGAAAAGAGATAATTGTTTTCTTAGACAGTTTTTGGTTTCTGAGAAAGTCTTTCATAGAAGAGGTGTGGGTGGAGATTTGAAGGACAAATCTCCATGGAGTCTTGAAAACATGTATAAAGGCAGGAATTTGGAACAAGCTATTTTTTTTTTCTTCAAATGGTCAAAATATTCAGATGATGAAATGCTGTCTTCAAAGATGTCTGTAGGCATCTTCCCCAGACAGAATATGCAGGGTTTATGAAGTCAAGGGAAGAGAGAAAGGTTACTTGTAATAATGGCTTCCACAAGGCAGTTTTTAATACTGTCATCATTTTTGCTAGTGACTATAATCCAGGCTTCAGATTCCTTCTTTTTTACTGGGGAGAAAAAGGATCCTTGAAATGGTTCTATTTTCCCAGGCAGGTTTGTGTAAGAATTCTTTATTGTTTTAAAGTTTTGACCTCTCTACATTGAAATCTACCTATAGAAAGTTCTAGAAGGAAACCCAAATGTAGTGCGATGACGGAGGTCTCCTGTTCTGCAGTCAGCTCTGCACAACACTAACCCTCAGTTCTTGGATCGGTAAAGGGGACTTTGTAACAATTACCTGCTGAGTTTATTTTAAGAGTTAAATGAGATAAATGTGGTGCTTATGAACAGATGCCAACCACATTTATAAGAGACCATTTTTGGGAAATCATAATGTTCACTTGACCCACTCGTTTGTTTCTTCATCCCCTTCTGGATTTATTTCCTCAGACTCTGTTACTGACAAGGTAAGTTTCAATAAAATATTTTCCAGGAATAAACACATTTATTTCTTTGTTGAGAAACCCTGTGCTTTAAATGACACCCATGAGGTCATTTCTAGAAGGTCCGTTGTCTGATTTAGATTTTAATATTTTTTTCCTGTTTTGCACACAAAATGGGAAAAATTGCCCATTTATTTTCAGGAAATAAAAACATACAATATTGAAGAAAATTAGAAGGTAAAACTCTAGAATAACATGATTCTTCAGAAAATAACAATCCAATTATAGGACACAGGTAATATCCAGTTCTTTTTTGGTTGACCTATAATAAATGCAGATTGCTTAGGTATTTAATATAGAGTGGTATTTCAAAACCAAATGGTGACTATTATTTCCATTATCAGTGGAAAAAGTAATACGAAGGTAGAAATTAGTACTTTGGGCTTATAAATGGGGGACAAAATGTCTTTTAAGCAAAAAGTGCCTGAAAAATTGTAACTCTTTCAATCTTGAGTTAGAGGATCATTCTTTCAGAAATATTTTTGGAGTCACTATCAGGTATTGCCAGGTACTGTTTTTCAAACCTGGATATGTGGCTGTAAACAAGAAAGAAAGACCTTGGCTTTGGTGGGATTTATAATCTGGCATGCAGAGACAGAATGAAAACAGTAAAATTCAGCACAGTCACAAGATAATTTCCGCAAGTGAGAGGTACTGTGAATATTATACAATATGACCACGTGATGAGTAGACAATGACCAGTGGCAGGGATGGGGTGTGGGTGAGATGTGGGGGAGGGGTGCTCAGACTGGGAGCCATCACGGGAAGTCACCCTGGGGGGATCCTGGGGGGCCCTTGGTCCAGGCAGCACCGAGGTGGGGAGCACTTCTCGTGTGGCTGCCCCAGGAACAGTGAGAGGTTTTGGCCAGAGAACAGATCAAAGGTGGCAGAGCCCAGATCCCCCCCATACTGGGGGTGATGTTAGGAG
This sequence comes from Perodicticus potto, assembly GCA_963574655.1. Lineage (NCBI taxonomy): Eukaryota > Metazoa > Chordata > Mammalia > Primates > Lorisidae > Perodicticus > Perodicticus potto. Next base: position 18,128 of record CAUYRH010130323.1, on the reverse strand, counting down.
TTTGGAATTTATTCTTAGTGATAATGGGAATCCAGTGGAGATTTTTAAGCATGGGAGGGACATGGTCTGATGGCCTGATTTATGTTTTCCAAAGATCACTCTGGAGCTTTGAGGAGGATGAACTATAGCTGGAGAGAGAATGAATCAGCAGAGTCCAGGGCGTTTAGGTAAAGCAGGTGAGAGAGGTGGGGGAACCATTAATCTCAACAAAGAAGGATTTGGATGGCTGTTGCTGCCTGCCCAAATTCTAAGAACATCTGCTTGTTTGGTAAGAAGCGCAGATGATCAACCTAACGCAGGCTCCTCAAACATTAAACGGAGGACAAGTCCTCAGGGCCAAGGTACAGCCTGTTCTTTCAGTAAGTTAGATTACTATATGGCACTGAGCAGTGATATATCCAGTTATACGGGAGAATGGTGTTTGTTTAGGTTAAAGGAGAGATTTAAGACAATTCAGCATGATCAAAGCTCAGTGGCATGTTAAGGGCAAATGTTCAGTATTCTTCGTGAGGAGTTGGAATTCCCTTCCAACCAAGGGACATATTCTGTGTACTCTGGTGAACTTCCTGGTGTTTAACTTTATTTTGTTAATTTATTTTTAATTTTTTGAGACAGTCTCTTGCTCTGTCTCCTGGACTAGAGTACAGTGGTGTCATCATAGCTCACTGCAACCTCAAACTCCAGGCTTCAAGCGATCCTCCTGCCTCAGCCTCCCAAGCAGCTAGGAGTACAGGTGTGCACCACCACATCTGGCTAATTTTTCTATTTTTAGTAGAGATGGAGTCTGCTCTTGCTCATGCTGGTCTTGAACTCTTGAGCTCCAGTGATCCTCCCACCTCGATCGACTTCCCAGAGTACTAGGATTGCACATGTGAGCTCCTGGGCCCAGCTCCAATGTCGTTTTTGAGAGATTTGGAAGCGTTGAATCCTCTGCATGCAAATTGTTGCATTTTATAATAATAAAACCCACTGCTGGTATTCTGCACAGGGTCTGTGTAACATATACTGATCCAGGACTGACAATCTGGTTGTGTCATCAGAACAGGCAAAAAGGAATTGTTCAGATATTGATTTTGTATCAACACAGCCTTACTGACACATGATTTAGGAAACATTTAAATGAAAGACAAGTCAGGGCAAGGGGATTAGGTAAGTGTTCAATAGAGAAAGACAGGCAGTCTTGAGATCTTATTTAACGTTCATAGCTGTGAATGCAACTGATCACAGGGTTTCGTCGTCAATGACTGGGGTGATTGTCTTAGCATTGTTTGGTGCTTTGTGTACCCTTGGTCATTTAGTCAGGGGGTTCTGGAGACTTTGAGAGGGATTGTCAAAGACTCTGAGCTGCCCGTTTCAGTGTGAAGCCTTGTGGGACTGTCAGCTTGGTGTGAGTCTGCCTAAGTCACTGTGTTTGTTTATTTTTTATTTTTCACTTTTAGTAGAGACAGGGGTGCCACTCTTACTCTGGCTGGTCTTGAACTCCTGAGTTCAAGCAATCCTCCTGCCTCAGCCTCCCAGAGTACTGGGATTACAGGTGGGAGCCACTGCACCCAGCTCAAGTCACTAGGTTTTTGTCTTCTTTTTCTTCCGAGCAAATAGTGACTGTTGCTCACTGGGGAACCTTGTAGGCCACCATCCCCTGAATCACTTCTTCCCAAGTTTAAGTTGGTTTTTTTCTAGGAGGCCAAGCCCGACTTTTTAATTTATGCTGATCTCCCCTTCTGCTATGTTCACACAGTGAGCAGGCTTCTGTTTCCTCACATCGGTTTCATTTTCTAGTTTAGTTGATAGGCTCCCTGGGGTGGAAAAGATTCTCACAACTGACCTGTATTTGCCACAAATTTAGTTCACAATTTCATTTTTTTTTTCTTTTTGCTTAGAGTAGTGAAGTAGACTCTTAATTGAACGGCCTCCAAAATAAGTCTCTAAAACAGAAGGGGTGTTTAAAAACCCTTCAGTGGGTCTCACGGCCTTTGGTGTGATTTCTAACACCTCAGCACAGCCCTCTATGACCTGGGCGGACTAGCCAGTGTGTCTGCTTCCCGCCTTTTTGCTGCAAGCTGTCTGATCCTCAGTGTTGGGCTCAGACAAGCTCTTTCTTGGTGTTCAAATGCCATGTGATCTGTCTTGGCTCTCACTGGACCCTGGCCTAGACCTTCCTTTTCTACTTTTAAGGTTCTGACATTTTCAGCATCTTATAAAAATAAAACACATTTTTCAACCCAAAATAGTGACATTAAATCCAAAGAAACAGAGGTAAAGAATGTGTGGAATGATGCACATTATTTGACCGAGCAGACAAATAGATAATTGTACAGGTTAAAAAAGCATATTAATAACTTCATGAGGTTAACCAATTTAGGACTCAATTAGAAATGTGATCCCAGGAACTACATACAAATTATTATAATTATGGTGACAGGAAATGGCGCTCTTAGGAAATGGTAGAAGGCAGAAATTTAAAAGGGGAATATATTATTTAAAAGTCAGGCAGCTTGTCTTTGCGGCCCTAACAGTTGAATTGGGAAAATTAAAGATCTCAGATCATAAAACTACCAGCAGAATGAAGTATTGAGCTAATCCACTCAGCAGAAAGCAGTTCACCACCATAATTGGAAATACAGGCTGTGGTTACTTAATAGAAGTGAACATTTAATCATGTCAGGGCCACTGTGTGCCATAGATTTAACATACCATCGCTAACATATTTTGCAACTTGGACAATTAATTCCACACCTGTACTGTCCCGTATCCAGCTTTATAAAACATGTCCTCCCCATAAAAATAAATGTATGTGGCAAATAGCCGCCTCTCTTGTTTGCCAAAAAACAGATTACTATCAGGAAGGCCGAATTATCACCTGCTGTCAACAAATGGATTACCCAAGTTTAAGGTCATTATTGTTGCTGTCATTATCTTACATATTAAAGCTGTTATTTATGAACATGGGAATGAAATAGATGATCTCGAATTTATCCTGGGTTTCTATTAGACCATTTTGAACTTCATTTTGTATGCTTGTAAGATTATGAATTAAAACTGTCCATGCAGCCCCACATTTTTTTTTTTTTTTGGAAAGAAATTGCCTCTTTAAATGAAGGTTTTTTTTTTTTTTCCTTACTGCTAGAGGTTTTTAGATTAACTCAGCATCCCATGAACCTTTTCATGTTGTCATCAACTGACATTTTTCTCTCCGGATTTTTAGAAATATGATACAAGATAAAAATATACTAGAGGCAGAGATAACAAGAATATTTATTTAGTTTACCCTTCTACTTATTATTTTCCCCTTATTATTTATGTAATTTATATTTCTACTTCTCCTTTTGAACTGCAAAGTCTGTTTCAGTTCACTTTGATTTCCATGATTTTATTTTATTTAATTAAACTTTTGGAAGACTTCTTGCCACTCCATTTAAATGAAACATGACTGAGGAGAAAATGAATATAAACATCTTTGCATAACTGATACGTTGAAAAATGCATGACCACTTAAATGTCACAACTCGGCGAAGCATTTCTTTTTCATTCCAACGCTACTGAATTTTAAGGACGAGCTGAATTTTGCTTTTGCAGCTTGACTTAAATCAGGTAGCACCACGCTCCGGGGCTGGGAACAACCTCACCGAAGAGAATGCTGAGATCTCAGAGTTTCTCCCTCTCATCTCCTGCTGCCTTTTTTTCCCCCATTTTCTCTTATTCCCTCCCTCCTTCTCTTCCCCTTCCTTTCCTCCCTCCTGTCTCCCCTCCCTATTTTCTTCTTTTCTTTCTTTGGCAAATAGCCAGGGCAGTGGCGATGACAGATGTAAGGCCGGTCTTGGGCTGAGGCAGCAGAGTGTGCCTTCAGGATGGCTGTCCCTTCTCCCTCACATGCCTTCTGTGCCTGTTCCTGAGTGAGGCTTCTCATTCTGCCTGGGCCAGCGAGCCTCGGAATCAATTTTGCTCTAGGTGGTGCCTGTCCCCTGCCTCTGGCCCTGACTCATTTCCTCGCTCTTCAGCAGTCCGGCTGCAGTAGCTTAGACTCCAAGAATGAGGTAAGGTCTGATTCTGATGTCCTCCCAGCAGCATCCCACGGGCAGAAAGGGGCAGGGGAATACAAATCTGAAAGGGAAATGAAGAGACACAGAAACGATTAGGTTAGTACACGATAAAATCAATCCAAGCTGGAAGGGGAGTGTAAGGGTAGGGGAGCCGGATCAGGAAACTTCCACTTGCTAAACACATATGAGAGCAGGAATATCAGAGCCAGACAGGACGGCGTCTGGTACATGGTGACTGGAGCTGGTACTTGTCCCTTTGTTGCAGTCCCCGCCCTTCCATAGTGTCTCTCTAACCAACACACAATGACTGTTTTTAAGTAAAAGGGATTTTTCGGGTATCTCAGATCTTAGCTTACTATTTAATTAGATTGTGTGGGGATAGTGGGGAAGCTGTAAGCCAGAGAAATCTATGCTTCCCTGTCAATTCTTGCCGTATAAGGGGACAGCACCAGTGATGAGCTCTGATTTTTCAACAAAAGTAGGTTTTATTTACATTTATTTATTTAAAGTTACATTTATTTATTTATTTATTTTGCAGTTTTTGGCCAGGGCTGGGTTTGAACTCGCCACCTCTGGCATATGGGGCCAGTGCCCTACTCCTTTGAGCCACAGGCGCTGCCCAATTTATTTATTTATTTTTGAGACAGCGTTTCACTTGGTCACCCTTGGTAGAATGCCATGGTGTCCTAGCTCAAGTGATTATCTTGCCTCAGTCTCCCAAGTAGCTGGGACTACAGGCGCCCACCACAATGCCCGGCTATTTTTTAGAGACGGGGTCTTGCTCTGGCTCAGGCTGATCTCAAACCTGTGACCTTGGGTGATCCACCTGCCTTGGCCTCCCAAGTGCTGGGATTACAGGTGTAAGCCACCATGCCCAGCCATTTGTTTATTTTTGAGACAGAGTCTCAGTCTATTGCCCAGGCTAGAGTGCAATGGTATCATAATATGAGGAAGTCTGGCAATTAAGTTTGAGATTGTATCCTAGAAAAAGTGCTATATACCTCATTGCTGAATATCACTACGGTCACCTTGAGAAGCCAGTGCCTAGCCTACCCTTGAAAGCAATTTTGGAACTCTTTCTGAAATGGTCATTAGAGGTGTTGCCATATTACTCTTGATATCCTAAATGTCATCAAAATGTCTTCCTTTCAGTATTTGCTTTATCTTTGGGCAAAGAAAAAAGTCATTGGGTGCCAGATCAGGTGAGTTGGGAGGGTGTTCCAATATAGTTATTTGTTTACTGGCTCCAAACTCCCTCACGGAGAGTGCCGTGAGAGCTGGTGCATTGCTGTGATGTAGGAGCCACACTTTTCTCATGCAAAGATTTGGAGTCAAGATTTCCCTAACTTTGTCCATTGGTATTTACTTGCTCTGCTGTGCTTCTCACAGTCGGCTGATAATTTTGATGCACAATTTGATGAATTTTTGCAATGTTTTCATCAGTACTGCTTGTTACTGGCTGACCAGTGATTCTTTCCCCTCAGAAAAATGTTTAATCCATTTGCACACTGCCACTTTCTTCATAGCATTATCCCCATAAGCTTGGACTAACATGTCCCTGATCTCGCTTCCACTCTTGCCAAGTTTAACAGGAAATTTAATGTTTGTTTGCTGCTTTAATTTAAGCTCTGATATTCTCACAACAGCACACAAAAACATGTAACAATAATAATGAATGCCGCTCAGGAAGACACTGCCACACGTTAACACGAACACGGCTGTGAGACACAGATACCACAAGGTTAGGAAAGCTTACTGAGCTGTTTTTACAGTGCTGCCAAGGTAAGTACATGGTGGCAAGTTGGCACACTTAATTGTCAGACCTCATGGCTCACTGCAACCTCTAATTCCTGGGATCAAAAAAACCCTCGTGCTTCAGCCTTCTAAGTAGCTGGGACTACAGGCATGCATCACGAAGCCTGGCTAATTTTTATATTGTCAGTAGAGTCAGGGTCTCACTTTTGCTCAGGTTGGTTTCAAACTCCTGGCTTCAAGTGATCCTCTTGCTTCTGCCTTCCATAGTGGTGGGATTACAGGTGTGAGCCATTGCACCTGGCCTTATTTGTTAAAAACTTTACTTTCTATGTGCATGGAATTTCCTGATTTTTCTTTTTTCAAGACAGAGTCTCATTTTGTCACCCTTAGTAGAGTGCTGTGGCATCACAGCTCACAGCAACCTCAAACTCTTGGGCTCAAGTGATCTTCTTGCCTCAGCCTCCCGAGTAGCTAGGGCTACAGGAGTCCACCCTCCACAATGCCTGTTTTTTTTTTTTTTCTTTTTAGAGATGGAATCTCACTGTGGCTCAAGTTGGTTTTGAACTCCTGAGCTCAGGCAATCCACCTGCCTCTGCCTCCCAGAGTGCTAGGATTACAGGCCTGAGCCACTGGAATTTCCTGATTCTTAAATGTTAACAGTTAAATAAGAAATAAAAAATTAATTAATACTATCCAACAAATATGATGGTTGGATGAATCTGTCAGTTTCTGGCTGTGGCCTGCTATGTGCTGAACACTTTCTGTGGCCTGGCTGACTCACCCCACGTCTCGGCTCTGCAGGGGGTTGTTATGATCATTCCCTTTCACAGGAATTAAAGGAAGAAACTGAATTCAGCATATGTGTCCTGAGCACCTACTATGTGCCAGAAGCTATGTTGTTTCCTGCAGAAACATGCATAAGATTTTCTTCCCTATCCACACTGTTGGTCCACCTCAGAATACTACAGGGATGTGTGACAGGTTAACCCCCACCACACACTTAAAGAACAGGTCAAAACAACAACACAAGGCCTCCCAGGATTCATTGTCAAATGAAGTGCAAAGCAAATCATTAGTATAGACTCAGAGAAAGGAGGGAGACCTCTCTTTGAGCTTGACTAAGGGCAAGAGATTTGAGCAAAGATGAAAAGATTATGAATATTCTCCAAACAGGTTGAATAAGGAAGAGAGAAATTTAGAACAAGAGACTGAGGCACCTTCTCTTATGGAAGAATTCCTTTAGGAGGAAAAGCCTCCTCTTTGGGCTCGGTTCCCGTAGCTCAGTGGGTAGGGCGCCAGCCGTATACACCAGGGCTGGAGGGTTCGAGCCCAGCCCGGGCCAGCTAAACAACAATGACACCTGCAACAAAAAATAGCTGGGTGTTGTGGCAGGCGCCTGTGGTCCCAGCTGCTTGGGAGGCTGAGGCAAGAGCATCGCTTAAGCCCAAGAGTTTGAGGTTGCTGTGAGCTGTGATGCCACAGCACTCTACCGAGGGCAACATAGTGAGACTCTGTCTCAAAAAAAAAAAAAAAGAAAGAAAGAAATGCTTCTTCTTTGGACATAAGGGATTTGGCTCAAAGGATTAAGTCACTTTCCCATGAGAGCACAGTAAATTCATGGCAAAACCAGGACTAGAACCCTGGGGGCTAGTTGTGTAACCATCCACTGGCCATTTAATTAGGAGCTATCCTGGATTTTTTATTGGGCAGAGATCAGAATAACTACAGTAGAAGTCTGTTATAGAGTGACTGCCTGCTGCTTAGAAGATATGTAATGCTCTCTTGGAATTTTTCCCATTTCTTCTGGAAATCCTTTTCCAGGTGAAAGCAGTTGCTGGTAGTACCCAGATGGTAGTTATGTAGTCGCTAGGTGTGAGAGCCTGCTCAGTACCATTTGAACATTATAAATAGTCATCAAGGACTACTGGAATGACTTCTGGCCTTGAATCTGGAAGAAGTCAAGATTATAGGAAAAATTATAGCAAGTGCAGAGAACAGAAAGGCGCATACAGATGACTTCTAACCGGCTTGCTTCAGGAGTCCTCGCTGCTCTGAGCAGCGATTTTCAAACTTGATCTTATCAACCACAAAGCCCTTTGTTCACTGAACTTTTCAATCAAAGCCCCCAAGTTTAAAAAAGATGAAAATGGTTCCTCTACCTCCTCTCACCTACGCCTTTCTCTGGGGTACTGCATTTAGCCCTCAGGGTTGGAAATTCATCATTGTGCAGGTTATTCCCTTAAAGAGCGAGAAGGGTGGAGAAGAATCGGAGTAGGGGGCGTAAATGCGGGGAGGATGATGTTCTAGCACCGCAGGCCATTTCCTCGTGGGAAAGGCAAGGAGATATTAGAATTTCTACGTGGAATTTCTATTTTGCGTCTCATCCTTTTCCAGTTCCTTTTGGTTTATGTATAATAATGCACATAATGTGTTAGTACACTAGAACAATTTGTAATTAAATTATATTATAGATTCTGTTACATTATAAATTCAAAAGCACATTCTGGGGGATATGTGTTCAATTTTATTTTATTTTATTTTATTTATTTATTTTTTTGAGACAGAGCCTCAAGCTGTGACCCTGGATAGAGTGCTGTGGCATCACAGCTCACAGCAACCTCCAATTCCTGGGCTCAAGCGAGTCTCCTGCCTCTGCCTCCCAAGTAGCTGGGACAGGAGGCGCCCGCCACAACGCCAGCCATTTTTTGGTTGCAGCCGTCACTGTTGTTTGGTGGGCCCGGGCTGGATTCGAACCCGCCGACTCAGATGTACGTGGCTGGCGCCTTAGTCCGTTGAGCCACAGGCGCCGAGCCCTCAATTTTATTTTTTTTGGACTAAAGAGGTACAGGGTTAAAAATACTTGGAGACCCCTAGCTAGTCCAAGAATTTCAACCTTTTGTATTTCAAGTCGCCTCTCCTTAAGGACCCAGCTCCCACCATGACAGAAAAGGGAAGCTCAGCTTTTCCAAGAAGAGAGTTAAACAGCTCACAGGCATTCCGTAATTTGTCATTTCTGGCAGGTTTTGAGGATATAACAAGGCAGTGGTATTTTTGAGAGGAAATGTTTATCATTATAGCGCCAAAGCACATCACAAACAGAAACAATAATTTCATTAGTAGCCGAAAATTGTAATAAAATCTTTGAATATAAATTTCACTGCTATGGTAATTCTAAAACACAAGGATGATGCATAAAATATTGCCGCAGTATTATTGGGAATAAACTTTATTGCAGGAAGACGCAAGTAGGAGGATTGATGGAGACTAAAATTTGGGGTAATTGTTTTCAGCTGGTGACTCGAGCATTCTCGGTAGGAATATGCTCTTTTTTCCAGTATGGTACCCTCACCTCTGGTGGAAAAAGTCCCTGCTCAGGAAAGAACGGGATAATGTTCCCTTCAGTCCAAACCCACGTCGCACATCTGTTTCTTAGGCTTTAGTACCTCAGCAATTCCATCCCGTTGAATAAGCCCAAACCCAAGGATCAGCTCCCTTTCCCTGTTGGCTCCACATCGAACCGGTCGCCGAGTGGTGTCATGAGTTCTGTCCCTGAGAATTACGTCTCGAGTCGTTTACCTTTCTCCAGCTCCTCTGCGGTCCCCAGGTCCAATCCTGGACCCGACTGCACACTCGCTCTGGTCCTGCTCTCCCCAATCGTTCACCACTAGAGGGAGCACTGCCGTATGCTCACGGGGTCAGCGCTGTCCAGCTGTCACCCTCTGGGGCCTTCCGTCACCTGCAGAGTTAAACCCAAACTCAGGTGTCTGCAGAGCCCTGTGGGATTGCCAGTCCCGGTGCCTGCACTTTTCTACATGGGCCTCCCTTTTAATTCCCGGGTGTCATCCCTAGGCGTCTCCTGTTCAAGTCCATCCTTAGGTTCCTGTCTGGTCGCTGATGACTCCCCAGAAGCAGCCGCTGGGGACCTCCAACCCTGCCCCGTGCAGTGGCCTCCGAGCCTCCAGGGGGCGCTGTTCCCACAGACCACAGGGCCACAGAGCTATGCCCTGAAGCTGTCCCCGTCGTCACCTACTGTCTCTCCTCTGTAGACTTTATCCCAATCCTATATTACCGTGTGTTTGCTTATTGTCCATTGCTTGAATAAACAAATGTCTTTAACACATTGCCATGCTAAAACACTTTTTTTCCTTGAGGCCACTGTTGTATGTGACTCACGAATTTGTTCTGAGAATTGAGTCTTTTGTCATCACAATTATTTAATTGTGTCTGGAGCGGGCCCTGGGGGGTCCTCGATGACAACCTCTGAATTCTATCCCCTGAGTATCTGCGCAGAGTAGTGGCCCTGCCTACTATCCTGTGGAGTTCCCTCAAATCCCCGTGGGCCAACGTTCAAGGACCAATGTGCCATGGCAGTTGCAGTGATCGGATTGGTGATCAATAGTCTGGCATGGTGGCTCCCTCCTGTAGCAGCGGCTGGGGCAGGGACACAGGGCTTGGAGGGCACATGCTGATTGATGGAAGAAACAATGAGTAGAGTTTTCACAGCTTCACAAGGCCCCAGGCTCAAAACAAGTGTGAGTTACATACAACTCACAGGCAATTAATGTGTTAAAGGCAGGGAGACCTTGTCACTTTCCGATTTTAGTTACACACCTGCTGGGGAGGATGGCCATTGTCACACGATATTCAGGCTTCCTGATTCTCTGTTGAGTTCTCCGTAAAGCAAGCAGGACAGATGTTCCTCCCTGTAGATCTGAGGGGTGGGTTGGTGTAGATGTCACTTGGGCTGTCACCTGCACACCTGCCAGAGCAGTGTAGAGTGGCATGCTGCTCAGCTACCTTGGAGCCTGAGACAGTGGAAAATTCAGTAATACCCATTCTGGCCTTACTTAAAAATTTGACGTTTTGCTCATCAATATTTTGGTGTCAATTTCTAGACATTGCATTAGAAATACCACTTTGTTTATTGAGAGTTTGGTGCCTTGTTCAGTTCTGTATCCAAGGAAAGAGCCTCACTTGCTCCACTCTGAACTTGAACCTGGCAGGAACATTATCTTGAATAGACATACATAGGAGCACACTGTGTCAGGAATCAGAGGCCTTACTTTTGGCTGAGGTAAAAGTGATTGATGAGTAACATTGCTGTAGTGTGTATAGAGTTGGGTGAATGCACCCACGTCACCCACCCTGTTAAAGTGACAAACAAGGACAGTACACATCCTGGGCTAGAAAATTGTTTTGTATAGCCCAGTATTGACTGAGGCCTGGGAATGGGGTTGTAACAAAATGGCGGAAACACCCAAGCTTAGGCTTCTCTTGGCCTTAGGTTCCAATCTTGCTTTTGCCAACTCATTTGCTGTGTGGTTTGGGGCAAGTGATTTATCTTCTTTGAGCCTCAGCATCTTTGTTTAGTGAATGAAAATTTAAAAAATCACCTGTTGGTTGGGTTGTGGTGAGCATTAAATGAGTTGGGGGATGCATTTGACACCCATCTATGGAGTGCTTAAGATGGGTCAGCTCCCTGCCTGGCTCTGGTTTTAGAGGACAGGAAAGGAAATGGGGACATTGTCTCACACTTCTTGAAGCTGGCAGTCTACTGGGAAAGGTGGACCTTCACCTGGGTCACAAATAGGGTAAGTCCCCGTCCACACTATGGGAACCTAGGCAAGAGCTTCCTTGGGGAGTGGTGATCTGTCTAGATAAGATCTTGAGAGAAAGCAGGAGTTTACCAGGCACTGTAAGCAGCAAGGCCTTCCAAGCAGGGGAAGCAGGAAAGGTGTGGCTTGCCTGCAGAGGTGAACAAATGCCAGTGCAGCTGGTGGGCAGAGCATTAATTTATGTATTTTACGTTGTTACCTTACCACTGTCAGCCTCTCTATTGAGTCCTGGGTGATATGGAGAGGTTGCATTCCAGAAGCTTCGATGACCTATTAATACCGCCCAAGAGGAGAACAGTGCTGCCTTCAAAGGCAGGACCTGAGTTGCAGATATGGGGCTATATTTCCAGAGAAGATTCCAGAAAGGGGCAGGAGAAGCCCAATAAAATGAAGAACAAGGTAAAACAATTTAAGCTAAAAAGAGCCAACCTTAGGATGGATGGTGAATAAACAAGAAGGGACGTTTCTGTGTCACCTGCCATATTTCTTTGGAAATAAAAGTTATTTTTCCAGAAATAACGTAAGTATTCAGCAAGAAAAGATCCTGAACTGTAAAGTGCTTGTGCTGAGAAAATTCCCTGGTGTGCTAATATTTCTGAATGAAATGTACAGGCAGTTCTCACTGGCAGCACCCATTTTCCCCACAGGACAGTTGAGTTTTGGAGAAATCTTAAAAGTTTCAATGGGTAACATATTTCTGTGGGCTTGTCATGAATAGCCAAAAGTATGAGGTGTGAGTGAAGCTCTTGCACTTTAGAAGTAATTGCCGCAATGTGGTGAGGGAAAATTTGAGTCTACGAACAATTTGATGTTGGCAGAGTCTGTTCCCTCTGGAAGACACAGAACAGGTGGGGTATGGCCACTGATTCTATCCCTCGGCCTCATGCTTTCCTAAGCCGAGCGTGACCTTACGGAGTGTGAGTTTCCAAGCCCTGCTCTGGGACACTGGGCAGGGTTTGTCACACGAGAACCATTTGTGGCAGCTGATAGTGCCTGCAAACTCTCACTGAGTCCACCAGAAGATAATGGCTTTTCATGGCCTTTTGCATTTGAACTAGTGCTCCAGGAGTGAGAAATTCTATCTTCCATTTCTGACTCCCTCAGCTCTCCCGGCACCCTCCTATAGCTGTGACACTATGTGTAGCATGCTACCTCGGCTCATGATGAAAAGCTACCCCTGTCTGTAAGCAAATCCTACACGCAAGTCCCACGATGCCAGCTTAGCAGTGAATACCTCTTTCTTGAGGGGCGTTGATTATTGCCAAACTGTTGAAAATCCCACTTGAGAGGTGGTGCGTTCACAGCAAAGCCCCTTCTGTTGTTTATGCCTCTCATTAGCTTAAGTGTTTTCTCCCTTCCTTTCTTTTTTTTTTTCCTTTTTTGGGTGGACGGAGCAGTTCCAACCAGTACCCTGCAAGGGGTCAGAGGGACTCAAGTGAAGATTCAGGGCAACTCGGGGGTGGCAAGTGTTCACGAGAGGAGTTGGAACCTACAGGTTGTCTTTCTCATCCAGGGTCTTCCGTGGGTGGGAGAAGCAGTCATGAGGCGGCCAACAACGATTGGCATCATTTTGTTAATAACGGCTTTATAAGAATCAGGAGAACACCATCTGGTCCTGGGACCCTGCCAGGTTGAGGAGACTTAATGGCTTCTTGAGTTTCAGCTGTAAAGATTGGGCTATCCAGGGAACAGGACATGTGCTCAGGAATCGTGAGGAATTAGAGCTTATTTAAAAAGTCAGGGGGCCTAAGATAACCCTTTGCATTGGCAGAGAAAAGAGGTGGCTGGAGTGACCAGAACAGCTGCCCCAGGGATGCAGAAAAGAGTAATTTATGGCTGTGACTTAGCCAGGTTACCCCATCGACTGGGACCTGTGAGTCAAGAAGGGGAAACTCGTTATGAGCAAGGCGATCAAATAATCCTTTAGGCGAGAGACCTCATTCATAAACTCAAAGTCTGCAGAAAGGACCTTCTTAGGTGAGGATTTATCTGTCCTTGTTACAGATAGTGGTCATTAGCCTCAGTTAAAGGAGATGTCGATTTTTCTAGTTTATGAAACTTGTAGGCCAAACTAAAACCCAGTGACCTATTTCATGAAGTAAACTGCTGAAGAGCTGACAGTCACCCTCCAGAGAATCACTTGTGCCCCCAGAGCAAAGTAAGATAATATTTATTCATGGTATTAAAAAATTTAAATGAAGTCATCCAGTAGCAGCCTCCTGAGAAAGAAATAAAAATGTACAGGGACACTGGTTAGAAATGTTGCCATAGATGAAGACTATAGAGGCAATTAATATTGAGGAAAAGTCAATCTAGCAAGGTAAGAAACTGAAATATTTATATAAAAAGTTAAAAAAAAATCCCATTAGCTATTACCCAGTCGGACATTTCTCCATGTAATTATGGAGTCTGCTAACAAAAGCAAATTTCTCTCTCCCTGGCTCCATCTCGACAGCATTAGAGTTGGCAGAAGTTCTTTTCATGGGGAAGTAATTTAAATAGATACTGAGTGAGTTTAGGGTCTCCTCTGTAAATTGTTCTGATTTTGTAGGTCAAAAATGTGCCTCGCAGGGGTCAAGGAGCGGGAGGTTGCCAGGTGCATATTGGACGCTCAGGACTTCTGCACAGAACTGCGTTAGAAAGATGGTAGAAGACTGGGTAAGACGAACAGTGAGGCAGGGACCTGAGCAGCCATTAGGAGTTGGCAAAAGTGATTCAAATAAATTACCCTATTTGAGCCCCAGCATAGTCCAGTGAGACTGGAGAGATATTACAATCTACAGGTGTTGGCCAGAAGCTCGCAGACATCTGAAGTCACGCTCAGGTTCATACAGCCCCATCTAGACCTGATTGTTCAGAGAAGAAAGGGAGATTTTTTTATTTTTTCCAGGGAAATTTTCCTTACCCCGTGCTCTGGATGCACAGGATGGCTCCAATTTGTGTTTTCTCACAAAACACCTGCCACAATGCCCTGCCATTTTTTGGTTGCAGCCGTCATTATTGTTTGGTGGGTCCAGGCTGGATTCAAACCCGCCAACTCAAGTGTACGTGGCTGGCGCCTTAGCCCGTTGAGCCACAGGCACCGAGCCTTGTCCCTCTTTTTTATCTTCATTTTCTTTCCTCTGGTTTTTTCACTGAAGCCTATGCCTGGTCTCAAATTGCTTCCATCTCTCTTCCTCCAAATTAACCTTCTTTTGACATTTCTTTCCATTCGTTTGCAACTGGTGCCCTCACCCTGTTTTCTCTGAAGCCATAACCACTTAGCTTTTGTCCCAACAGCTTATTGAAATGGATCTTGCTCAGGTTACCAATAACCTAATTTTCAAATCTCATGACCTATTTTTGGTCTTCTTCTCTGATTCTTTAAAGCAGTTGCCTGGGTAGATAACTCCCTTATTTTGAAATACTTTCCTCCCTTGGCCTGATTTCATTTATTCATTCACTTAGTAGACATTTGTGGACTCCTGCTCTGTGCTAGGAACCCTGTTCTGGGTGCCGGAGACTCAGCACTGTGTCCTAGTGGGTGATGAAGGCAATAAACACAAATGGAAATGAATCTAAATCATCATGTTGGATAACGACGAGCCACTCAGCCCTTCCATTGCTGGCTGTTCTGTCCAGTGCCTTTGACCGTCTCCTGCCTGTTTTCCTCTCTGGCTCTTCACTGTTGGTGTTCCCAGGTCTGTCTTTCCTGATCTTTCTACAGACCCTCTAGAGTTCTCATCCACTCCAAGGCTTTCCTGACAGCTCCGCTAATGACACCTGCATCCATGTTTCCATCCCAGCTACATCTTCCCAAGTTTGGATTCTCCTGTCCAGTCAATTTCTGGACATTTCCTCCGGGGGACCCTATACTCGCCTCGTATTTGCTACGTCCAGCCTAACAAACTTCCATCACCCAAACCTGTTGTCCCGTCTGTGTTCTGGGTTCTGTTCAGTGTTGACATCTTTTCATCAGTCTCTTGATCTAGAAAATGTCCTCTCGTTCCCACTGTGACAAGTCTCCAAGAGCAGTGGATTCTGGGACTTCCTGGCTGGAACTCTGCCCTCCTTTCTGTCTTAGGGTCTGAGCTTTTCTCTGGGATCTGATCTTCCTGCAGGCTTCCCTAACTTCAGGGCACCCCCCTCCACCTCTCACCTTGCTGCCAAAATTATCCCTCTAAATATACCTGGGTTTGCCAGTTCCCAAATAAAAAAATCACAAAAAACCCCCAAACAACTCTC
Organism: Perodicticus potto; assembly: GCA_963574655.1. NCBI lineage: Eukaryota > Metazoa > Chordata > Mammalia > Primates > Lorisidae > Perodicticus > Perodicticus potto. The sequence continues at coordinate 2,494 of CAUYRH010130323.1, read as the reverse complement.
TTATCTCCCTGGGGCCTGTAGCAGGGTTTTAAGAACTGTAGGATGCAACTGATTTATGGCTCACAGGATCCTGTTCCAGGCTTGCAACAAACATCCAAAAATATAAAATAGAAAGTATCAGTGTGAATTTCATGGAAAAAGGGTGTTTTTAGAACCTTTTGTTTCTGTCATTAATGTGTGTGTCATGTAAAATATATGTCATCTCTGGGCAGCTGCAGAAAAGTTTGAAAAGCGCTGGCTTCTTGGGAATTAAGTAAATTCCTTTGCTTGGCCAAGAGGGCCCTTCTCCAGCCCAGTCTTCCCTGGCACATTCTTACATCAGGTCCCATCACAAGAAAGCTCTTCTCAAGTCCCATGGGGATAAATGTTCACTGTCCCTGAGCGTGGCTGGCTCTCTGCCCGTCCCTGCCTGGCACCTCCTGCCCTCTGGCCGCTTTGCTTTCCTGCAGACAGATTCCTTCTTCTTTTTCATGTCTTGGCATCAATGTCCCTTCCCTGGCCCTTCCTAGGCAGGGTTATTTGTTCCCCTCCTCCCTGGGTGTCCCCCAAGCTGCCTGATCTGTGGAGCGCTGGTGTTTTTTTAAGGCGTTACCTGCTGACAGTTCACATCTCCCTCCTTAGGCCGTGTGGAGGGTGGCAGGGGAGGCCATGTCATCTTTGTGTCGTTGGCATCTAACTCAGGTGCACAAAAGAACTCAGGAAATGTAGGAAAGCGTGTGTGTGTGTGTGTGTGTGTGTGTGTGTGTGTGTGTGTGTGGTGTTCAGTACAGGAAGATGTACAGGCCAGACCCCGACCACAAGGGTATTCACTGCCACTGTTCTAGGCTAACTAGGTGGGAATTTGCAGTGAGATTTCACATGTATTTTGTCACATGCTGGTAGCAACCTTGTGTTGGGTCTGTCTGTTGTCAGTTCTAGAGGTCAAAGCCTGTGGTCTTGGGCCCAATGTCAGTTATGTTCTGTCCTCAAAAAGCCTGAGATGGTCCCATGGCCCGAAGCTTTTAAAATAAGGCATTTGTATAGCTAATGATAAGAAAGGCACTACTTTCTTTTTCCAGTCCCTGAATGAAATTGGCAAATCGCTTACATTTTGTGAGCTTTAGTTTCACTCAGTGTAGAGCAAGGATATAATAATACTTCCTTCCAGGCCTGTTTTGAAGCTCAGGTAGGTTACACTGCTTTGGAAGCTGTGAAGCCCTCTCCAAGGGTAGCGTTTTAAAGTCAAAGAGAAAGAATAGAGTGTACAACAAAGACAGAGGGGAGAGGCCTGGGAAGAGAGAGAGAAACAGAGAAAATGAGACTTCAAGGGGGATAGAAATGGCCAGTCGCATGGCTCTCTTCTCACCAACTGCCTCCCGTTATTTTTGCTAGTTTCCACCAGCAATGATTGAGCACCTTCTGTGTGCTAACACCATGAGAGGTGCTGGGTGTGCACGCTTAAATCCGGCGATACTTGCTCTAACTGCAAGGAATCTAGACTAGAGTTTCTCAACCTCAACCTCGGTACTGTTGATATTGGGGTCTGGATAATTCTTCATCATGGATGGCTTTCCTGTATATTCCCTGGCCTTACTTACCAGATGCCCAGTAACTATTTCTACTTTCCAGTTATGACAACCCAGAATGTCACTGGACATTGCCAAATGTCCCCTGATGGGGGCAAAAGTCACTCCCGACTGAGAACTGCTGCTCTAGGCAGGTATCTGCCCATCTATCTTTGACAGCTGCAGCTGGAAGGCAGATCTGGCACCGTAGGGCCGACCACCATGGCTCTGCAGGCCCTGGGCATTTCACCTGGGAAAACAAAGTGCATAAAGGTTTCAAAGAAAGTTGACTTTAACTCCTACCAAAAAAGTCAGTTAAGTGAAATTATTTCCCAGATAGGCAAGGAGGGAAGGAGAACGAGACTGGTAAGAAAACTAGGATCTCCCCCACCCCCAAGTTTGTTTAGTGAGCTGATTCACAGCCTTAGGACACAACCTTGTGGTCAAGGGCCGAAGATGTGGGTTTAACTGTGACCCAAAGGGACGAGGCAGGTGTTGGTTCCTGATGAACTAGCTCACTGGAGTAATGAAAGAAGAGTGGGAAGAGCTTTCGTCAATGTTACCCTGGTTTTGCGTTTCAAGCAACTAAAAAAAATGACTAAAATATTTGCTGTAACTTATTTCATCTATTTTATAGGAAGTACTCAATTTTTTGTGTTCTTTTTCTATTACTTTGTCAAGAAATAACCACTAGGCTTCTTCAGAGAGCTGGTCCTTTTTTTTTTTTTTTTAATTATTGAATCATAGCTGTGTACATTAGTGCAATCAAGGGGTACAATGTGCTGGTTTCATACAGAATCTGAACTATTTTCATCAAACTGATTAACATACCCTTCATGGCATTTTCTTAGTTATTGTATGAAGACATTTGTATTCTGCATATAGTAAGGTTCGCCTGTACCCTTCTAAGATGCACCGCAGGTGTGGCCCCACCAATTACCCTCCCTCCA
>CAUYRH010130322.1:0-17434 GCA_963574655.1 Perodicticus potto | reverse complement strand
TGTTTCCTTTTCTCCACATCCACGCCAACATCTCTGGTTTTGGGATTTTGTTATGTGGGCTAATCTTACTGGAGTTAGGTGATATCTCAAAGTAGTTTTGATTTGCATTTCTCTGATGATGGAGGATGAGCATTTTTTCATGTATCTGTAAGCCATGTGCCTGTCTTCTTTGAAGAAGTTTCTCTTCAAGTCTTTTGCCCACCCTGAGCCAGACTTAATGCTAGGTGTTCTTGGGGGAATGAGGAGAGCCCCAAACTTGACACACCTAACCTTGGTTGAATCCTGCCTGTCTTCCTTTCTTATTGCCCAAGCAATACAATCTTGGGCAACTCACTTAACCTGCTGGAGCTTCAGTTACCTCCTCTTATAATATGGAGATGAAAATCTCTCCCACTCGAGATTATTGAGATGATATAGAAATGTGCAGCATCAAGTACAGCGTGTGGCCCTTTACAGACACTCAGGAAATGGTAGCCAATTCTGTGGTCTTTACATTGACAAACCGTATTGATGAATGTTAATCTCTTGCACTGTTATGATTGACCTTCCAGGCCATGGAAAACTTTGCCTTGACATTGAAGGCCTCTGCTCAAATGCTGCAAACATTTGGGGCCTGCCTGGCCTCAACAGAGCTGCCCAGAGGCATGTCATCCACTGAAGACCTTCTCATGTCCCACAAAAGGCAGCAGGACAAGCTGCAGGTGAGTGGTCAGTGGCCTTTCATGGCTAACCTCTGTACTGGCAAGTGGGTCTGCCCCTTGGAGAGAGCCAGGAACAGAATTAAAGTTAAGCCACCTATTTCTTTCTTCTCCGGTGACTTGGCAGCCACTGACCATCTTAAAACTTCCAGATAGTTTGTGAAGAGAAAAGTCTCTTGAGACTGGGTATCTTCCCTTCACCCATAGAAAGTGCTGGCGAGGTGTGTAAACACTCTTTTCAGAGGCTACACTCCTATGATGCTGCCCAGGACAGACTAAGACGTAAGGTGCTAACACTGCAGGCAGAGGGGGTGGCTTTTGAAGTAAAAGTTTTACAGCAATGGTTGTAAAATTTTGTGGGTTTTTTTTTTGTAGAGACAGAGTTTCACCTTATAGCCCACAGTAGAGTGCCGTGGCATCACACAGCTCACGGCAACCTCCAACTCCTAGGCTTAGGCAATTCCCTTGCCTCAGCCTCCCAAGTAGCTGGGACTACAGGCGCCCACCACAACGCCCAGCTATATTTGTTGTTGTTGTTGCAGTTTGGCCGGGGCGGGTTTGCACCCGCCACCCTCAGTATGTGGGGCCGGCACCCTGCCCACTGAGCCACAGGCGCCGCCCTATGGTTGTAAAGTTTTGAGGCAGACTCAGAAGCTGACTTATCACTTCATATTCTCAGGGTTATGTCTTTTTATTTGAAGACTAATTTGAGAGAAAGGACTATGGGAGTCTGCTCAGAACTAAGTTTAAGGATAGGTGCCTATTAAATGATTCATAAAATTCAGTCCTAACCTGCTGAGAAGAGAGGTTGGCAGGGACTTTCAGTCATGCAGCAAAGGGAACTCTCCCTGGGGCTGCTTACTGGATGAGTGTCAGTGTTTCTCTGCCTTGAGAAGCACCAACAGATAATAGATTCTGTGACTCTGTTATTTCACAGAAGTCCAGTTTGGGGTAGGGCAGCAAACCCAGAATTGGACAGTCAGTACTGTGTCCTTGCTGCATGCAACTTGGGAAGAGCTCACCCAAAATTGGCAAAAGTTTTTGCTACATGGTATTTGTTCATTTATTCAACATTTATTGAATATTTGCAATTATGTGCCAAGAAAACCAAAACTTCGACCTCAAGGAACACATAATCTAGTTAGGGGAGTCTCAGAGGCTAGCAGTTGAGGCAAATTAATTTTTCCATGTGCCAAGGAACACTGTTACATTCTGTCTTTAAGGAGGTTATTATCCAGAAAGTGTTCAAAATTACTAAAGTAAAGTGTTACCAGATTACTTTGAATAATCAAACGATCAGGACTGAAATTGTGAAATTCTGGCAGTCTCCTGGAAATTTTCCCTGGAAATGCCTCTGAGGAGTTTGACCTTTCTTTTCCAAATATATTGGCCAGGATCACCCCACGTGATTCCTGGGAGGCGCTGGTTGCGGAAAGCAGGGTCTGTGTGCCTCTGGGAAGTCTGCTACAATGGGGTTTGCAGTTGCACAGGTCAAAAAGTCTCTGATCTGACCAACCGGCGTCTGCAGGGAAGTCAGTGCGTCCCGGGGAGCGTGTGGGGAAGCGGGCCCAGAGCACAGGGCCATGGCGCATGCGCACAGCGCATTCTCTGCCTGGGTCCGAGAAGGGTCTGGGAAGACTGCAGAGCAGAAGCGCAAGATGGCTGCACTGTCAGTAGGAAAGGTCTCTGGGAGAAAGGGTAAAATTTTTGGATTTTAGACAAGGACACGACTTGGGATGTGGAAATCAGTCATCAGGCCCTGCTGTTTGAGCCAGGGAAGAGCACATGAGGAAGTGTTCTGCAACTTCTGCACAGAGTTTCTACAGAGGGCAGGGGACGGGCAGAACCAGTCTTGCAGATGGAGTCAGAGCATTTTCTTACAGGGGGTAACCAGCTATTCTCAGAGCAAAGACAGCAACTCTGACCGGGCGCGATCGTTCACACCTGTAATCCTAGAGCTCTGGGAGGCTGAGGCGGGTGGGTTGCTTGAGCTCAGGAGTTCAAGACCAGCTGCAGCAAGGAGACTCAGTCTCTACTAAAAATAGAAAAACTAGCAGGGCGTTGTGGAGGGCATAGTCCTGGCTACTCGAAGGGCAAGTGCATCTCTTGAGACCAGGCGTTTGAGGTTGCTGTGAGCTATGATGCCACGCACTCTACCCAGGGCAACAGAGTAAAAACTCTGTCACGCACTCTACCCAGGGCAACAGAGTAAAAACTCTGTCTCAAAAACAAAGAAACAACAAAACCGGAAACTGAGCAAAGGAAACTAAAACTTCTCTCAATTATAAAGTAGGGTAACTTTGTACATCCACATAATTTGAAGTATTACTTGATATTTATGAGAAGTAATTTTACACTCTAATTATTATAATGTGTGTCTCAGTTTGGTGAAACACTCCTATCTAACCTGTATGACAAGTGAAAGGTTCCATTTGATCAGCCTTGAGAATATCCTTGCCTAAACTAAACTGGGATGCTTGCATTTATATACCATGCCACCCTAAAATCATGGAGAAGGCCTATAGGGATTTTAAAATGAAAGTTCTCAAAACAATTTAACTTGTCCAAGTGTTCACCTTGATTAAAAATATTACCTGTATTTGGAGTAAAACATTATTCTGGCTTCATTTTACCAAGTAATACAAACATTCTTTAAAAGACAATTATAGAGTTTCTTGGGGCGGCGCCTGTGGCTCATAGGAGTAGGGCGCAGGCCCCATATCCTGGAGGTGGTAGGTTCAAACCCAACTCCGGCCAAAAACTGAAAAAAAAAAAGAAAGTTTCTTAAGGCCTTTTTTGATTATTAACTATTGGACTAATACAAATTTGTTTTTTTTGTTCCTCGTAATTTATCAAGAATATAAAAATCATTAAGGTAGTGTTACATTTATCCTTTTCCCCTTCCAAAGTACTTTGAAGAGATTTAAATGAGAAAAAAAGGATAGTGTTTAAACTTTTATTAACAACAGTAGTTTTTTGTGATTATTTTTATGTATTTTACTCATATTAGTGTTTTACCTACTTTTAAGCAAAGGTTCTACATATAATGGAATAATTTCTTTTCCATTTGGAAGGTGCCTTTTCCAAGTGAAAAACCAGTGTAAGATTCATTCCTCAGAACAATGGGCTTTCAAATCTATTTAAAATCTATAAATTCTCCAAACCTGGAGAATTTCTTTCCTTTTTTTTTTTTTTTTTTCAACAGCTAATACAGCATTAGGACATTTGGCTTGATTTCTTTTGCAGTTTTTGGTTGGGGCTGGGTTTGAACTCGCCATCTCCAGTATATGGGGCCAGTGCCCTACTCCTTTGAGCCACAGGCACCGCCATGGCTTGGTTTCTTGAATCCTTTTCTCCTGGGCATCCTAGATCCAGATAAGCACCTACCTACCTCTACAACCAATCAAAATAGAAAGGAGATCCACGGAAGGGGAAAATTTTTACAGCCTCGTTTGCTAATTCCCTATGGAGTTGTCCCTACTTTGTTCAAAATTATCTTCCACTAGATCACAGTGGTTCTCAACCTTCCTAATGCCACAAGCCTTTAATACAGGTCCTGTGGGTCATGACCCACAGGTTGAGAACTGCTGCACTAGAATCTCTTTTCTTGTAGCCTTGCTGCTATATCAAACCATCTGTTTACCCCGAAAGAAAACATTCACAGAATAATCTTATCAATTTTTTTAGCAAACTTTAAAGAAGGCTCTTCTTTAGAAGCATAAATTCCTTTCCCTTAGGCTGAGTCACAGTTCAGATCTTAATGTAGTCTTACCGTCAAAGTGTACTCTCAACTTCAATAGTGTTATTTTCTGTCCAATCAGATTGCAGGCACTTAAGCTTTGAAGCCTATTTTCTCTGTAATTTCACTGTCTCATCTGAGGGACAGAAAGGAATTGTGAGTACGTGCACACAACCAGTGTCAGCCTCCTCTGGGAGATGCTAGGTCCTGGTGAAAGAGATAGGCAGACACATCTATCTCACCAGGTGCATTTCCACTGTTGAGAAAAGTGACAGCAAGTGCCCAGAGCACCTGGGCACCTCTATTTCTTCTGCAAATTAGATCCTTCTCCTAGGGTGGCTCCTGCTTTCTGAGACTATGCTTTGGGCTCACTCTCAGTTTATCAGCAGTTCCCGCCCTGTCACAGCAGGATCCTGGCTGCACAGAAAAAGGAAACTCCCAGAAAGGGTTCCAGTAGACAGTGCCCTGAGCTTCTCCTGCAGCATGGGTGCTGGCAGTAAAAAAGTTAAAAACCCCAAATGATTAAGGATATTTTGTTTCCGTGGAAACTGAAACTTTTATTTTTGGGCTGGGCAACTTAGCTTTACTCTTTCCAAGTTCCTTCATCGTTCCTTCTGTGTTTATGGTACGTTTTTATGAATTTACTCAAGCTGACCACATAGTTCAGTCCCAAAGCAATAACAGGGTCACAGTGTTTGCTTGTATTTTTTAACAGTGTGAAGGGGATACACAGTGTATGACATCACTTATTAAGAGTCACCTTCTCTGACCCACACATGTTCCCCACACTCTGCAGTTGAACCCTCTCCCTAGCTTCTCCTCTGATGTGTCCTTTTGCCCTGGAAACGCACCCCTTCTCTTTTGGCTTCTCTGCCTTTCTGCCCAACTGTCTGCCGCAAAAGCGAATATGAATAGATAAATAATGCCAGATAGATAGATAATGCCAGAATCCTGCTGGAAACCTGGGAGCAGTTAAGAAACCACGTGGGGAAAGCCAGAATCCTTTCTGGTGGTGGGAGGAGGGAAAGGGTAAGGCCACTTGACTCTTAAGTACATTTTTACCATCATATCTAATTTGTCTTATTCATCTGCAACCTGATTTCTTTTAGACTATCATTAATTTATCCAACTTACAAATACTTAATGAGCATTGATGAGATAAGAAGAAAAGAGGGCCAACATATGAGAGTGGAAAAGAAAGGATATATCCCATTCCCAGCAGGAGTGCTAGCCAAGTGGTTGACCTGGAGCATTACCTGGTGTGGACAGAGCCAGAGGGGTGTCCAGAGAACTCTGAGAAGCAGCTATCTCAGAGAAGGCAAGTCTATCATCAGCCACATTCAAGGACAAGCTTGAGGCAGGGTATAAAGTACATAGCCCTTGTGGGGGAAATTCTGGAGAGAAATAGGAGGCAGGAAACAAAGGCGTGAGGTTGACAGGGCCCAGGACTACTATGTGGACAGAGCTGGGAAGCACAAAACTCTTCCCCCAGGAAATGAGCTCCAGTCTGTGTGAAGGCTGCAGAAATGGCTGGAGATAGAAGAACACTTCAGTGTTCACGTGCAAAGAAGTGATCCTTTGACTTCAATCTTGCTCAGGGGTGTACCTGTGACCCAGGAACCAGATGTTGACTTCCCAAGGATTTGGAAGTAAATAGACTTCCCCAGTTGCAAAGTTCTAAATCCCCATGTTAAAAGAGCAGAATATAGTTGCCTTGGAAGTATAAATCTTTCCATGTAGAACTGAAGTTGCTGCCCTTCTCTGCCAAACTTTAATAATTGAACAAGACCACAGTTGGTTGGCTTATAGAAAGAGAAGCAGGTATTTATTGATGAGATTAGGTCAAGTATTTTCATGGACAACTAACAATTGATACATTATTATTACTTGGCATTTTCTTGACATTCAATATCTGTCATTTTCTTGTTTCTGGTCAGTATCTTGAATTAGAACCAGATTTTATTAATCAGTTTTAATTTGCAACAGCTTGAGATACATACAAGAATACTGTCACTTTTGGAAAGGAAAAGTGGACAGGCTGGGGGACAAAAGACTTTCTTTTTTTTTAACATCCTTTTGTCTAGTTTATATTCTGTATCATACATATATATTATCCATTAAAGATAAGTTAATTAATTTTTAAAGCTCATTTTTACTTCATTAGCATTTAATTCCTTAAATAAAAAATATGCTTATCTACCACTTTCCTCACCTCAAATCTACAAAGAATTTGTTTTTGCTAATTCCTTCTAAGAGAGACTACATTTTTCTTTCCCTAGAATGAGCTGAAATTGCTTGGAAAGCAGGGGGCCACATTGCTGTCATGTATCCAAGAACCAGCAGTCATAAATCCTGCCAGCAAACTCAATCCCAATGAACTTGAGAATGTTGTTACCATGGAAAGGTGAGTGAGTGGAGTGTAATATGCTATTTCGGAAATAGTAGGTAGTCCTAGATGTTGTGAAACAGCCGAGAACAGACTAGAACAGCTACTCTTGGGTGTTGGTGGGGCCAAGAAGAATAATATTTGAGACAACAAAGGAAAGAAGATTGTGTCCATCTGGAATCCACCTACCTTTAGGAGAATTCCATTCTCCCCTCTTACATGTATATAATATGCTCCCATCCCAGTATTTCAAGGATATGTAGTATTTACTGAGTTTCATTTCTAAATAACAGTTTGCTTTGGTGCTGTGCTTTTTGTGCACGTAGTCTTGGGTGGAAAATAGAAGGCACAAAGGTAGTCACCTGGGGCACATTTTAAAGCACAGCAGCTGCACTGGAAGGAATGTTTCTGCTGCACTGTGGATGTCCTGGCTGAAAATGCATGGTGTGGGGCCCTGCTGAACAATTTGAAAGGCGTAGGTGACACAGACTTTCATGATAAGGTGATTGCCACAATTAATGACAATGACAGAAAACATCTGTGTTGCATACAGATGCCTGCAGAAACAAATGCTAACTTAATATCACTGCCTCATTCTTTCTCAAAAGACTGTTAGTTCAGTTGGATGAAACAGAAAAGGCCTTAAGTCAATTTTGGGCTGAGCATCATGAGAAGCTTAACCAGTGCCTACAACTACAGCACTTTGAGCACAATTTTTGTAAGGTATGGTTTTCTTGCTTAATATAACTTTCTTTTCTGGTTTTCTCTGCCCCCTCAGAATCTTTGGTGTTGGGTTTCTCTCTTTTCCACAATTGGGCTTCTTCCCATGTCCTTGATTCTTCACAGAACCCTTCTCCCCAGCCACTTTCTCTCCTTTTCAATGGAGTAGCAATGTTTTAGAGCCCCGTTTTCTTGTTGTCACATGTGACATCTTATCTTCATTTTTGATTGATAATCTATTGAATTTAGCTCTAAAATTCCTTCTACATGTGTCTCTGCACCCCCAGCTTAATCTGAAAGTTAATGATCTGTGAAAAGGGAGGGGGGACAATCTCTAGATATACATACCAGTCCTGAATCCTTTTTGGATTTTTTTTTCTTTTCTTTTTTTTTTTTTTTTTTAATTGTTGGGGATTCATTGAGGGTATAAGAAACCATGTTACACTGGTTACATTTGTTGGATAAAGTCCCTCTTACAATCGTCAAAAGTGTTTTTTAAAAAGATTTGTTTGGTTCAGGTGTGGTGGCTCACACTTGTAATCCTAGCACTTTGGGAGGTCAAGGAAGGAGGATTGCCTGAGCTCAGGAGTTTGAGCCCAGCCTGAGCAAGAGCCAGAACCATCTAAAATAGAAAAAGTAGCCAGGTATTGTGGTGGGTGCCTATAGTCCCAGCTACTCAGGAGGCTGAGGCAAGAGGATTTCTTAAACTCAAGAGTTTGGAGTTGCTGTGAGTTATTGTGCCGTAGCACTTTACCTAGGATAACAGAGTGAGATTCTGCCTCAAAATAAATAAATAGTTTATTTTCTCTCACATAAAGTATGGTGCAGTAAGGTCCAGGGATGGTTTAGTGGCTTTTGGATGTCATCAAGGGCTCACAATTCTTCTATTTTTGTGCTTTACTATTTTTTTTTTTTTTTTTTTCCTGAGACAGAACCTCAAGCTGTCACTTGCTGTGGCATCACAGCTCACAGCAACCTCCAGTTCCTGGGCTCAAGCGAGTCTCTTGCCTCCGCTTCCCAAGTAACTGGGACTACAGGTGCCTGCCACAACGCCCAGCCATTTTTTGGTTGCAGCCGTTATTGTTGTTTGGCTGGCCTGGGCTGGATTCTAACCTGCCAGCTCAGGTGTACATGGCTGGCGCCTTAGCCCGTTGAGCCACAGGCACCAAGCCAAGTGCTTCACTATTCTTAGGGGGTGTCTTTCATCTTCTAGGTCGTCTTATGATCTGTAGTCGTCATGTCCTTTCTAGGGAGCAGGAAAGAAGATGCATTTCTGTCTGAATCATCTTTTAGGGAATCCAACACAAAACTTTGGTAACATCTTATTGGCTAGAAGATAATTCCAAAGCCATTGCTAGCTGGGAGGGGGACAGGAAATGACGTTTAGCCAGGTGCATTGCTGTGTAAATAAAATTAGGGCTTTGTTAGTAAGGAAGAAGGAGAAAGTAAACTCATGCTTGTCAGTTTATGCTGTAAGTTGTCTTTTTTGTGAGTGTTGTATGTTCTGAATGTTAACCCTTTGTTCATTATATGTAATGAAGCTTTTGTCTTCTCATTTGTGACTAATCTTTTACTCAATGGTACATTTAAATTCAGGAGGTTATGACTTTAATATTGTTGATTTATTAATTTTTTGTTTTTTATATTTATTGTTTTAGAGGGAGAATATTGTTCTGTTCCCCAGGCTGGAATACAGTGATGCAGTCATAGTTCACTGCAACTTGGAACTCCTGAGGTCAAGTAATCTTCCTGCCTCGGCCTCCTGAGTAGCTATACTACAAGGGCACACCACCATGCCTGGTTAATTTTTAATTTTTTTGTAGAGATGGGGGTCTCAATATGCTGCCTAGGGTGGTCTCTATCTCCTGCCCTTAAATCATTCTTTCACCACAGGCATAAGCCACCTTACCTGGCCTGAATTTATTACATTTTAAAAAGGATTTTTGCCTTTTATTTATTGTTTAAGAAATTCTTCTCTACTTTGACATCTTAGTGTCCTGTGTTTTCTTCCTAATACTTTGTTAAAGTTTTGGTTTTCATCTTTAATCTTAAATTCATCTAGAATTTATTATTATGTATAATATGAATAAAGATCTAACTTTGTTTTTCTTTACAAATAACCAGTTCTAGCACTATCAGGGCTGTCCAACTTGTGGCCTGCAGGCTGCATGCAGATTATTTGAGGCCTCTTGTACTTACCTATGGTGCTGGATATCTTGAAAAGTATACAGGGACCTTTTCTTTTGCTCATCAGCTGTTAGTGTTTGTGTATTTAATATGTGGCCCAAGACAACTCTTATTTTTCCAGTGTGTGGCAGGAAAGAAAAAAGGCTGGACACCCTGGATAGACCATTTTTTCCTCACTGATTTGTCATACATCATTGGTCTTTTTCTGGGCTGCATTGTTTTTTCCTACTTTAATACTCTCCTTTAAAATGATTATTAATATCTTCGTAAGTATCCGTATTTGATTGGATATGGCCCCCCTTTTAGCATTCTTCTTAAAAATTAATTTGATCTTATTGGATCTTTACTTGTACAAGTATTAGGATCACTTTTTTTTTTGTAGAGACAGAGTCTCACTTTATCGCCCTCAGTAGAGTGCTGTGGTGTCACACAGCTCACAGCAACCTCCAACTCCTGGGCTTAGGCGATTCTCTTGCCTCAGCCTCCCGAATAGCTGAGACTACAGGCGCCCGCCACACACCTGGCTAGTTTTTTTGTTTTTTTGTAGTTCGACCGAGGCCAGGTTTGAACCTATCACCTTCGGTATATGGGGCTTGTTGCGTGACCGGAGACGCGAGGGGCTGCAGCTTTGCCTCAGGTGTAAATTTGCACTGTCATGTTAAGAAGGGCGCAAGAAACAGGCTACAAGCTCTGTTGTGGCATGTAGCAAATTAACTTTATTTCTGACCACCTTATATACATCGGCAGTCATGTGCAAACTTAATCTATGATTTACAACATTCGAACTTCCTCTATCTAACTCTAAACCTAAGTGGCAGACATCCCGTCTGCAAACCAGCACAGTGCTCTTTTACCTTAACTCCTTGTAAATGAGCCTCAGCTTTTGTGTAAGAAATCTACATACAAATAAGAAAGACAGAGCTACAGGGGAACTGCTTTCTGAAACTCCTCATGTGCTCACCAAGTTAACCTAAAATGAATTCATAACTTTGTTTTTCCACAATGCTGAGGTCTTTAGGCTTTTGACAAAATGTTTTACATTTTGGACCCTGTCTCCAGGCAAGAAGCTTTTCAACTTCTAACTTCTTGGAACCAACAGCTGGGAAAACTTCAAAGTATCTGTCTCCAGATGACCAGAAAACAGTCTTTGTGTTTGCCTCAGGGTAGCACAAACCTGTTGCTTTTTCTGTGAAGGTAAAAGCCAATTTAACCCATTAGTGGCTCACTCGAATGAGACGTACATGAGACATACATGTGGGGATTTCTAACCCCACAGGGCTGGCGCCCTACTTGCTGAGCCACAGGCACCACCCAGTATTAGGATCACTTTGTCATAGGAACTTTATTAGGATTTTAATTGGAATTACACTAGTTGGTATAGATTAATTTTAGGAGATCTGTATGTACATTTTTAAGTCTAGTTCTCCTATCAATTATGCGATGAATTCATTAGCATTTTGCAGATAGGAACCTGAAGTACAAAGAAGTACCTGTCTCTGCTTAAGGTTTCCCAACTAGTGTACTGCCGAGGTGGGATTAGAACCAAGTCTTTCTGATTCTGTATCCTTTTTTGGTCATTTAAGTGAGCTGTGACATTGCTTTTGAGATAGGGCAGACCTGTTTGTAAACACAAAGAAGACAACCCCTGCTAAAAGACAACATTAAGATTAGATGAGAGAGAGAAAGAAAAAGAGAGAAAGAGGGAGAGAGAGAAGAAAGAAAAGAGACAAAGAAGGAATAGTATACAAGAGAAGAGGATGTAGATTTAAGAGACAGTTATGGAGAAGGGAATATTTTGCAAGAAATTAGAGGTGATAGAAGCAGACCTTTGGGATGAAGAGAGATTTTTGAAAAAGAAGATATATAAAAAGGAACTTATCTTACTGGAAGGTTTTTATAGAAGAACAGCTTTCTGATTTGAAAGTACAACTTTGAGGTATATGCTCAGGAAACGCAAGGGATTAATTAGGGCAGTTGCTCTTAAATTTGTTTAGCTGGAAAGGTCCAATACCTGAAATTTATAGTACACTTTGTGGAATATTAGGAAATACTGTTGGCTGAGCACCATGGCTCACACCTATAATCTTAGCACTCTGGGAGGCCGAGGTGGGTGGATTGCTTGAGCTCAGGAGTTCAAGACCAACCTGAGCCAGAGCAAGACCTTGTCTCTAAAAGTAGCTGGGCATTGTGGTGGGTGTTTGTAGTCCCAGCTATTTGGGAGGCTGAGGCAAGAGAATTGCTTAAGTCCAAGAGTTTGAGGTTGCTGTGAGCTGTTACGCCATGGTATGCTACCGAGGGTGACAAAGTTAGACTCTGTCTAAAAAAGAAACAAGAAATACTGATAAATGATAAATTTAAAGTAACAAAGTCTTCCATTTTTATATTAGTAGCTTTGAATTTAGGAAGAATCAGTGATAAACTTCAAAGGTTTAAGAAAAGATTATGGAGGGAAAGTTAAAAGTTGAACAAATTCTTATCATTAACTTAAAATTTTTAGTGAATGAGTCAAGACTACCAATATTCGCATTTTTGGGTCATATGTCTGTCATTTTCTAATTGGCATCTGAAACCGTCTGTCTTAAATCATTATCTGCTGCTATAACAGAATACCACAGACTAGGTAATTATTTATAAGGAAGTTTATTTGGGGCTCAGTACCCATAGCACAGTGGTTAAGGCGCTAGCCACATATATTGAGGCTGGCGGGTTCAAACCTGGCCTGGGCCTGCTAAATAACAATGACAGTTGCAACAGCAAAATAGCAGGGCATGGTGGTGGGTGCCTGTAGTCCAGCTACTTGGGAGGCTGAGGCAAGAGAATTACTTAAGCGCAAGAGTCTGAGGTTTCTGTGAGCTGTGACACCACGGCACTGTACCGAGGGCAACATAGTGAGACTCTGTCTCAAAGAAAAAAAAAAGTTTATTTACCTCACAGTTTTGGAGGCGGTAAAGTCCAAGAGTGTGGTGCTGGCATCTGATGAGGACCTTTTAGCTGTGTTATCCCAAGGCAGAAGGGCAAAGGGAAGGAGGAGAGAGAGGAGAGATATGGGGTTGAATTGAACCTTTTATCAGAAGCCTGATTTATTTATTTGTTTTGAGACAGTGTCTCACTATGTTGCCTTTGGTAGAGTGCTCTGGTGTTAATAGCTTACAGCAAACTCAAACTATTGGGTTCAAGTGATCCTTTTGCCTCAGTTTTTCTTTTTTAGTAGAGACGGGGTCTCATTCTTACCCAGACTGGTCTCAAACTCATGAGCTCAAGTGATCCTCCTGCCTTGGCCTTCCAGAGTGCTCCCAGATTACAGGTGTGAGCCACCTCGCTCAGCCTCCATAGTCTGTTTTAACGACATTAATTTCTTAATGAGGGCCAAGCCCTCCTGACCCAATCATCTTTTAAAGACTCCCATCTCCCAATACCATTACAATGGCAAATAAATTTCAACATGGGTTTTGGCAGAGTCATTCAACTCTAAGAAATCCTTAACATGAACTCTGTGGTATGACTTGAAAACATGTTTTCTTTCTACTTTTGTAGCTTATTTCACATCTTCAATTTAGCTCCTTGTTTTCAATCTGACTTTAATGTTTTTCCATTTTTGTTTTTTATCATTCTATAAATATTTGTAGTAAGCCAAGAATATTATTCAGATTTCCCCACTAGATGTTGGAAAGATTAGTCTACCCATCTGTGTGTCCTCATCAGCGATACTTAACAGAGGTTCAAATTACTAACTTGGTGATCTTGGATATGCACAATTTCTTAGTCTTAGTTTCTCCATATATAGAAGATGACATAATTCCTATATATGTAATAATGTATATAAAGCATTTAGCACTCTGCCTGACGAGTAAATGACGGACATTGTTGTTAACAGTTATAAAAGTTATAATTATTGCTGCTTAGGGAAAGACTCCGAAGGTCCTGTATGATTTGACAATTGGGATACCTGACTTCTATGAGAAAAGGGTTAATTACATGATGGGTTAAGAAGGCAGAATGAGTCAGTGCAGACAGAAAGTACAGACAGTCCCAGGGTTATGAATGAGATAGGTTCTATAGGTTTGTTCTTAAGTTGAATTTGTATGTAATTTGGAGAGGTGCATTTACCTATTACCTGAATAGCCTCCATTTGTGTGAGTCATATGTCAGTTGGATGTTTGTAACCAGAGGACTGCCTGTATATGTATGACTGCCTGTTTTTTTAACGGAAATCCTTAAGGGCAGGAACTGTTTTCCTTCCTTTAGCTTCCCTAGCTTTTGGCATGGTCCTTGGCATATAGTCAGCTCTCAAATATACTTTTTTTCTTTTGAGTCTCACTATGCCATCCTCAGAAGAATGCTGTGGCTTCACAGCTCACAGCAACCTCAAACTCTGGGGCTATCGTGATTCTCTTACCTCAGTCTCCCAAGTAGCTGAGACTACAGGCGCCTGCCACAACGCCCGGCTATTTTTTTTTTTTTTTTTAATTGTCATTGTTGTTTGGCAGGCCAGAGCCGGGTTCGAACCTGCCAGGCCTGTTGTATGTGGCAGTTTCCCTAGCCTCTGAGCGACAGGCGCTGAGCCTCAAATATACTATTTGAACAGAAACCATTTAGGTACTTTGGTGTTTTTCTCTCTCTCTCAAAAAATGTGTCATTTAATCATTCATCAGTCAGTAATCAGTTCTAGTTTTGGATGTCCGTGGCTCTCAGTTACTAACATACTTACAGTTTCAGCTACTTGCATAGCTCAGTGGTTATGGTGCTGGCCACATACACCAGGGCTGGCGGTTTCGAACCCAGCCCAGGCCAGCTAAACAACAATGACAACTGCAGCAAAAAAATAGCCGGGCATTGTTGTGGGCACTTGTAGTCCCAGTTACTTGGGAGGCTGAGACAAGAGAATCTCTTAAGCCCAAGAATTAGAGGTTGCTATGAGCTGTGATGCTAGGGCACTCTACCAAGAGCAACCTAGTGAGACTCTTGTCTCCAGAAACGAACAAACAGAAAAAGGCCCTTTTGTTATTATTTCTTCACTGAAGCTTCACAGGGTGTGGGAAACACCCTAATGTCAGTTTTGGGTCCCAGAGGAAGACTTTTTAGGGGAGATTTGCTTCCTTTCTACTGACAAACCTTAAGAATGCTGAGACATAAATTTGAGCCATGTAAATGTAGTTTCTATTAAGAGTTAGGACCCTGGAGTCATACTAACTGGGCTTAATTTCCAGCTCTGCTTCTTACTAATATGTGACTTTGTCAAATTATTTACTCTCTCCATGCTTTAACTTCATCTGTGAAATAGGGGTAAATTGCAGTAATTATATATACATATAATTTTTTGTTGTTTTTTTTTTTTTTTTTGCAGTTTTTGGCCGGGGCCGGGTTTGAACCTACCACCTCTGCTATATGGGGCTGGTGCCCTACTCCTTTGAGCCATAGGTGTCACCCATAATATATTTTCTTTATAGAGTTGTTGTTAGGATTAATGAGATTACCTTTCTTTTCTCCTTCCCTTCATTCTTTTCTCGCAATACATGTGTCTACTCAATACATGTTAGTTGTTATCATTAAGCGCCTTTCCCTTTTGTATGTGATAGGCCTAGGAATTTAGAGGTGAATAAATAAAATCCCTAGTGTCTGAGAACTAATAAAATGAAAGAGGGAGCAAATGAAGACTTAAAGTCCATTATGCTAAGTTGGGTGGTAGAGATGGACTTGTGGTGCCTTATGTGAGATAAGAGAGAGGGGGGCAATTGTGCTCAGTGTTCAGGCTGACTGGAGAAAGGTCAGGAAGGTTAAGGCAGGAAGAAGTGACTGAAGCAGGTATTTTAAAGTTAAATTCAGATTTCTGAAGGGAAAGTTTGATAGGTGAGGATTTCTAAAGGTTAGTACTGTCTGGGAAACTTGGAGGGAAAAAATGCTTATTTTTGGTTTTGACTCCCAGTCTATTGAATCTTTGGGGGCTGTAAATGTGTTTGTTTTTAAAGTTTTTCAGGGTTTTCTGATGCAGATAACTTGGTATTTGGAAACTATCGCCAAGTTAATTTCAAGTAGGAATTAAAAATTTTGATTTTTTGAAACTAAAGTGAATACCATCCTATTTAATGTATTGACTAGATTTTATTATTCATAAATATTTTATTTATATATTTTTATTATATGATTAATAAATATTTTTATTATTTATATGGTTAATATAAACTTTTAGGTTACATTTCATTATTAATTTAAAACCTGATATTTTATAAATAGAAGATCATTCTTTATTATATTAATATATTCAGACCTGTACTTTTTTTTTTTTTTTTTTGTAGAGACAGTCTCACTTTATCGCCCTTGGTAGAGTGCCGTGGCGTCACAGCTCACAGCAACCTCCAACTCCAGGGCTTAAGTGATTCTCTTGCCTCAGCTTCCCGAGTAGCTGGGACTATAGGCTTCCGCCACAATGCCTGGCTATTTTTCTGTTTTGCAGTTCCGCTGAGGCTGGGTTTGAACCCGCCACCTTTGGTATATGGGGCCGGCACCTTACTTGATGAGCCACAGGCGCTACCCTCAGACTTGTACTTTTCAGTGGATTAATTTAGAAACAATTTTGTTTGTGGACATAACTAGCATGTTAAATTGCATAATGTACATATGTCGTGCTTTTCAAGGATGAAGAGATGATAGAATGTATGATTCAGAAATTACCTGGGTAATCCATAGTTAATTTTTATTTGTAGCACTATAACATGGATAGTGTTTACTAATATGCCACGTATGCAGAGGCCGTAATGTCAGCAGACATTAATGATGAGATGTTTTATAAAAACACAAACTTATCTTGGTCAATTATGGAAAGTGGTAGGAATAAAGAATTTGAAAATGGAAGGACAGAAATATTAACTTTCAGGATATAACCACCATTCACAGTATTTCGTTAGTAAAGGCTTTCATAAAAAATATTAAAGAATTTAGCAGAATTAAATGTTAAATTTAATGCAAGCAGAATTAACATGTCAGCAGAATTAACATTTAATTCTGCTAAATTTAATGGCAATATTTTCATTTTTATCTAGAGAACTGTAGAGGGTGCTGTATCACTACGGATTATAGTCTAAATTAGCTTTAGCATTTTTCTCTTAGCTTAAGCTAAGAGAATTAGCTTAAGCATTCTCTTAAGTCAGAGTTTCACAGGAGTTCGTTTTTCTTTCTTTCTTTTTTTTTTTAAATAATTTTGATTGAGATTAGAGTGACTAATGTTGCATAAAAATTGAACTTGATTGTACCGTTTTTCATCTTCCAGATTCTTTGATACAGTTGAAATTATGATTTGCTTTCTTTATATAGGTTTGAATAATAAAGGTTTATTTTCCCACCATCTATCACTACCTACCCTCTTTTCCCAAATTAAGATTTTGTAGGTCTTAGTAGGTCAAGATATAACCAAACTATATAACAGTAATATTTATTTTAGATAGGTCTGGGTCCAAAGAGTATTATCTTTAGAAAAAGTTTGGTAGACTTTAGAAGTTGTTTTTGTTAAGATAGAAATCTGACTTTTTTGGCTGATTAATTTATTATTCAAAGAAGAGTTCTAGAAATTCTTTTTTTTTTTTTTTGAGACAGAGCCTCAAGCTGTCACCCTGGATAGAGTGCTGTGGCATCACAGCTCACAGCAACCTCCAATTCCTGGGCTCAAGCGAGTCTCTTGCCTCCGCCTCCCAAGTAGCTGGGACTACAGGC
>CAUYRH010130321.1:0-27666 GCA_963574655.1 Perodicticus potto | reverse complement strand
TCTTCCATTCTTGAGATACTTTGCTAAGAAGAATATGTTCCAGCTCCATCCATGTAAACATGTAAGAGGTAAAGTCTCCATCTTTCTTTAAGGCTGCATAATATTCCATGGTGTACATACACCACAATTTATTGATCCATTCATTGGTTGATGGGCACTTGGGCTTCTTCCATGACTTAGCAATTATGAATTGGGCTGCAATAAACATTCTGATACAAATATCTTTGTTATAATGTGATTTTTGGTCTTCTGGATATATACCTAGTAGAGGAATTGTAGGATCGGAATGGCAGGTCTATTTTTAGATCTCTAAGTGTTCTCCAAAAGGAACATGTTAGTTTGCATTCCCACCAGCATTGATTATCAATGTAGAAGTGTTCCCTTTTCTCCACATCCATGCCAACATCTCTGGTTTAGGGATTTTGTGTGATAACTCTTACCATTATTATTGTCGCAAATATTACCCCAAATAGGAGAGAATCAATTCTTTCTGTATGTGGACTGTGCTGTTCAGTATGTCCTGTAGTATGCACAATATGATAACTCTTACCATTATTATCGTCCCAAATATTATCCCAAATAGGGGAGAATCGATTCTTTCTTTTGTTTGTTTGTTTGTTTGTTTTTTGCAGTTTTTGGCCGGGGCT
The DNA here is from genome assembly GCA_963574655.1 of Perodicticus potto. Taxonomy (NCBI): domain Eukaryota; kingdom Metazoa; phylum Chordata; class Mammalia; order Primates; family Lorisidae; genus Perodicticus; species Perodicticus potto. The sequence continues at coordinate 27,019 of CAUYRH010130321.1, read as the reverse complement.
GGGTTTGAACTTGCCACCTCCAGCATATGGGGCTGGTGCCTTACTCCGTTGAGCCATAAGCACTGCCTCCTGAAAATTGATTCTTTCTGTGTGTGGACTGTGCTGTTTAGTAGTGCTGTTCACTAGTCTTATTTGGATATTTAAATTTGAATTTAAGTTAAATAAAATTAAATAAGATTAAAGATACAGTAGATTTATACTAGCCTCATTTCCTTTGTTCTGTTTTTTTGAGTCAGAGTCTCACTATGTTGCCCTCAGTAGAGTGCTGTGGCGTCACACCTCACAGCAACCTCCAACTCTTGGGCTTAAGCAATTCTTTTGCCTCAGACCCCCCCAAGTAATTGGGACTACAGGTACCCACCACAACGCCCGGCTATTTTTATTTTATTTATTTTTATTTTTTATTTTTTTGAGACAGAGCCTCAAGCTGTCACCCTGGATAGAGTGCCGTGGCATCACAGCTCCCAGCAACCTCCAATTCCTGGGCTCAAGCGAGTCTCTTGCCTCCGCCTCCCAAGTAGCTGGGACCACAGGCGCCCACCACAATGCCTGGCTATTTTTTGGTTGCAGCCGTCATTGTTGTTTGGCGGACCCAGGCTGGATTTGAACTTGCCAGCTCAGATGTACATGGCTGGTGCCTTAGCCCATTGAGCCACAGGTGCCGAGCCATATATATATATACATATATACATGTGTGTATATATATATATATAATTTTTTTTTGGCTGTAGTTGTCATTGTTGTTTAGCTGGCCCAGGCCAGGCTCAAACCTGCCAGCTTCGGTGTATCTGGTCAGCACCCTACTCACGGGGTCTGAGCTACGGGCCCTGCTACCACAGAAGTATTTCTGATAAAATCATTCCCCAGGGTGGCACCCTTAGCTCCGTGGATAGTGGCGGGTTTGAGCCCGGCCTGGGCCTGCTAAACAACAATGACTACTGCAACAAAAAAGTAGCTGGGCCTTGTGGCAGCCACCTGTGTCCCAGCTACTTGGGAGGCTGAGGCAAGAGAATCGCTTAAGCTCAAGAGTTTGAAATTGCTGTGAGCTGTGATGCTACAGCACTCTACCGAGGGCAACATAATGAGACTCTGTCTCAAAAATATATATATATATCTTTCCCTAGGCTAATATCTTGAAGTGTTTTCCCCATACTTTCTTTGAGGATTTTTATTGTTTCATGCCTTAGATTTAAATCTTTCATCCATCTTGAATCAATTTTTGTAAGTGGTGAGGTGAGGGTCCAGTTTCAGTCTTTTACGTGAGATTATCCAGTTCTCCCAACACCATTCATTGAATAGGGATTCTTTTCCCCAGTGTATGTTCTTGTTTGATTTATCAAAGATCAGGTGGCTGTAAAATGTTAGTTTCATCTCATGGTTTTCTATTGGGTTCCAAATGTCAATGTCTATTTTTGTACTAATACTATGCTGTTTTAATTACTATGGCCTTGTAGTATAACTGAAAAGTCTGGTAGGGTGACACCCCTGGCTTTGCTTTTATTACTAAGAATTGCCTTGGCTATATGGGGTTTCCTCTGGTTCCATACAAAACAAAGAATTATTTTTTCCAAATCATGAAACTATGATGATGGTATTTTAACAGGGATTGTATTGAATCCGTAGATTGCTTTGGGTAATATAGACATTTTCACAACGTTGGTTCTTCCCAGCCATGAGCATGGTATATTCTTCCATTTGGTTAATATCTTCTGCTATTTCTTTTCTTAGGGTTCCTAATTTTCTTTGTAGAGGTCCTTCACCTCTTTTGTTAGGTATGTTCCTAGGTATTTTTTTTTTCTTTTCTTTTTTTTTGAGACAGAGTCTCATTTTGTCACCCTCAGTAGAGTGCTATGGCATCACAGCTCACAGCAACCTCAAACTCATAGACTCAAGAGATTCTCTTACCTCAGCCTCCTTAGCTGCTGGGGCTATAGGTGGCCTGCCACAATGTCTGGCCATTTTTAGAAACAGGGTCTCACTCTGACTCAGACTGGCCTCGAACTCATGATCTCAGGCAATCCACCTGCCTCAGCCTCCCAGGGTGCTAGGATTACAGGCATGAGCCACGGCACCTGGCCATATTTCGTTGTTTTTTTTTTTTTTTTTTGGAAGCTACCGTGAAAGGAATTATGTCCTTGATAAGCTTCTCATCTTGGCTGCTATTGGCATATACAAAGGCAACTAATTTGTGGACATTGATTTTATATCCTGAGACATTGCTGTATTTTTTTTTTAATCACTTCCAGGAGTCTTGTGGTTGAGTCTTTGGAGTTCACTAGGTATAAGATCATATTGTCGGCAAAGAACGGGAGTTTGACCTCCTCTGCATCCATTTGGATGCCCTTTCTTTCTTTCTCTTGCCTGATTGCATTGGCTAGAACTTCCAGCACTATGTTGAATAGTAGTGGCCAAAGCAAAATCATCTGAGTGTAGTGGCCCATGCCTGTAATCCTAGCACTCTGGAGGGCCAAGACAGGTGGATTGCCTGAGCTCAGGAGTTTGAGACCAGCCTGAACCAAAGCGGGATTCCATCTCTAAAAATAGCCAGGCGTTAGGTGAGATTCCATCTCTAAAATAGCCAGGCATTAGGCTGGCCCAAGTGGCTCACACCTGTAATCCTAACACGCTGGGAGGCAGAGGCAGGTGGATTGCCTGAGCTCACAAATTCGAGACCAGCTTGAGCCAGTGCAAGACCTCGTCTCTAAAAATAGCCAGGTGGTGTGCCGGGCGCCTGTAGTCCCAGCTACTTGGAAGGCTGAGGCAAGAGAATTACTTAAGCCCAACAGTTTGAGGTTGCTCTGAGCTATGATGCTACAGCATTCTATTGGGGGTAACAAAGTGAGACTCTGTCCCCAAAATTAAAAAAATAACAATAGCTGGGCGTTGTGGTGGACACCTATAGTCCCAGCTACTCAGGAGACTAAGACAAGAGAATCACTTGAGCCCAAGAATTTGAGGATGCTGTGAGCTATGACACAACAGCACTCTACTGAGGGTGACAAAGTAAGACTCTGATGTGCCACCTATACTGATATTCTTAAGTGTTCTAATTAGAAAAGGATGCTTAATTTTATCAAATGCTTTTTCTGCATCTATTGAGAGGATCATATAGTCTTTTTTTTTGCTTCTGTTGATAAGGTGAATTATGTTTATGGACTTGCATATGTTAAACCAGCCTTGCATCCCTGAGATGAAACCTACTTGATTGTGGTGAATGATTTTTTTAATGTGTAGCTGTAATCTCTTGGCTAGGATTTTGTTGAGAATTTTTGCATCTATATTCATTAGAGAAATTGGTCTGAAATTCTCCTTTTGAGTTGGGTCTTTTCCTGGTTTTGGTATCAAGGTGATGTTTGCTTTGTAAAACGTGTTGGGGAAGATTCTTCCTTCTCAATTTTTTGGAATAATTTCTGCAGTATGGGTGTAAGCTCTTCTTTGAAGGTTTGATAGAATTGGTATAAAGCCATCTGGACCAGGGCTTTTTTTTTTTTTTTTTTTGCAGTTTTTGGCTGGGGCCAGGTTTGAACCTGCCACCTCCAACATTTGGGGTCGGTGCCCTACTCCTTGAGCCACAGGCGCCACCCAGGACCAGGGCATATTTTTGTTAGGAGATTTTTTTTTTTATTGTTTCTTTGATCTCAATTCTTGAAATCAGTATGTTCAAGACATCTATTTCTTCTTGATTACGTCTAGGGAGAGGGTGTGATTCCAAGTATTGAGCCATTTCCTCCACATTGTCAAATTTCTTGTAGTACTGAGAGATGATATCTTGTATCTCTGTGGCATCTGTTGTTATTTCCCCTTTATCATTTCTGATTGAGGTTAGTAGAGATTTTACTTTTCTGTTTCTAGTTAATCTGGCCAAAGGTTTATTGATTTTATTTATTTTTTCAAAAACCCAACTTTATGTTTTGTTAACTTTCTGAATGATTATTTTGTTATCAATTTCATTAATCTCTGATTTGATTTTTATTGTTTGTTTTCTTCTGCTGGGTTTGGGATTAGATTGTTCTTCTTTTTCCAACTTCATAAGATGGTTTACAAGTTTGTTGATACACTTTCTGTTTTTCAAATGTAGGCATCTAATGAAATTCAGCACTCTGGGAGGCCAAGGCAGGTGAATCACTTGAGCTCACGAGTTTGAGACCAGCTTGAGCAAGAGCAAGACCCCTTCTCTAAAAAACTAGCTGGTGGTGGCACCCATGGCTCAATGAGCAGGGCGCTGGCCACATACATGGGGGCTGGTGGGTTCAAACCCAGCCTGGGCCAGCTAAACAACCATGACAACTGCAATGAAAAAATAGCACACTACCCAGGGTGGGCACCTCTAGTCCCAGCTACTTGGGAGGCTGAAGCAAGATAATCGCTTAAACCCAAGAATTGGAGGTTACTGTGAGCTGTGATGCTACAGCACTCTACCAAAGGCGACTGCGTGAGACTCTGTCTCAAAAAACAAAAACTAGGTGGGTAGGGCGGCTCCTGTGGCTCATCAGTAGGGTGCCGGCCCCATATACTGAAGGTGGCGGGTTCAAACCTGGCCTTGGACGAACTGCAAAACAGAAAAATAGCGGGTGTTGTGGTGGGCGCCTGTAGTCCCAGCTACTTGGGAGGCTGAAGCAAGAGAATCGCCTAAGCCCAGGAGTTGGAGGTTGCTGTGAGCCATGAAACCATGGCACTCTACCAAGGGCGACGAAGTGAGACTTTGTCTCTAAAAAAAAAACAACAAAAAAAAAAAAAAGAAAAGAAAAAAGACTTCTTTTGCTGTATCCCACAGGTTTGGGTAACTTGTATCTTCATTGTTGTTATGTTTGAGGAATTTAATGATTTCCTCTTTTTTCTCTTTGTGAACTCAACTATCATTCAGCATAAGGTTGTTTAATTTCCAGGTCTTTGTGTGGGGATGAACATTTTTGTTGGAGTTGAGTTCCATCTTTATTGCCTTATGGTCTGAGAAGATACAAAGTACAATTTCTATTCTTTTAATTTTGCTGAGGTTTGATTTGTATCCTAGGATGTGGCCTATTTTGGAGCTGGCCAGAAAAATGTTTATTCCTTAGCTGTGGGATGGTGTGTCCTGTGTATGTCTATTCATACCATTTGTTCTAGGGTCACATTTGAGTCCTTTGTATCCTTGTTTAGTTTCCATTTAGAAGATCTGTCCAGTTCTGTCAGAGGGGTGTTAAAGTCCCTGACTATTATGGTGTTATGGGATGTCGTATTGCTCAGACACATCAAGATCTATTTCATAAATCAGGGGGCATTTATGTTGGGTGCATAAATATTTAAAATTGAAATGTCTTTTTTTTGTATTGTTCCTCTGACCAGTATAAAGTGTCCATCTTTATCTTTCTTAACTTTAGTTGCTTTAGATCCTCTTGTATCTGAAAATAAGAGTATAACCCCTCCTTTCTTCTCATTTCCGTTTGCTTGAAGTACTGTTTTCCATCTCTTAACCCTGAGTCTTGATTTGTCCTTCACAGCTACATGTGTCTCCTAGAGACAGTGTATGGATGGCTTGTGCTTTTTTATCCAATCAGCCATCCTGTGCCTCTTCAGTGGTGAATTCAGTCCGTTGACATTTATTGAGAAAATTGATAAGTGTGGTGGAGTTGTAGTCATCTTATTTTGTGGAAGTCCCAATAGTTTTATCCTTTGTGCCATTGTGAAAGCTAAGTTTTGACCTTTAGGTTATGGGTGTTTACTTTGCTCGTGGTCCATTGTGGTATTTAGTGTTGAGAATAGATCTAAGTATTTCCTATAGAGCTAGTCTTTGTTGTGGCAAATTTCCTTAGTGCTTGTATATCCACAAAAGATTTGATTTCTCCATCAATTTTGAAGCCCAGTTCAGCAAGATACAGAATGCTGAAAATTGTTTTTTTTTTAAGAATGTTAGGCTGGGCACAGTGGCTCACACCTAGCACTATGGGAGGCTGAGGCAAGTGGGTGGCCTGAGCTCACAGGTGGGAGACCAGTCTTGAGCAGGAGTGAGACCTCATCTCTAAAAATAGCTGGGTGTTGTGGTGGGCTCTTGTAGTCCCAGCTACTTGGGAGCCTGAGGCAAGAAAATCACTTGACCCCAAGAGTTTGGCAAGGCACTCCAGGGCAACAAAGTGAGATTCTGTCTCCAAAAAAAAAAATGTTGAAGGTGAATGACCATGCTCTTCTGGCTTGGAAGGTTTCAGTTGAAAAGTCTTCTGTCATCCTAATGACTCTGCCTATATAGGTCAGCTGGCGCTTACTGCTGGCTGCTTGCAGAAGTTTTTCTTTCATCTTGACTTCAGAAAAGTTCATTACAATGTGTCTTAGGCTGTGTTTGAGTTGAAATGACCCAGGGTTTGATATCCATCTTAAAGGAGTTATGTCAGGGTCTTTAGTAAAACTTGGGAAGTTTTCATTTATGATAAGTCTTCAGTAGGATTTCCACTCTTAGGGGACAATCTTCTTCCCCTTCAGGAATCCCTATTATTTGTATATCTGAATGCTTCATGGAGTCTTATAGTTATCTAAGCACCTATTCTGTTTTCTCTCTCTTTTTTTCTGCCTCTTTAGTTGGATTAACTCGAAAACTTTATCCTCCAGCTCTGAGGTATTTTTTTGGTTTGTTTGTTTTGTTTTGTTTTGTTTTTTACTGAGACAGAGTCTCACTTTGTTATCCTTGATAGAGTGCCATGACATCATACCTTACAGCAACCTCAAACTCTTGGGCTCAAGCAATTCTCTTGCCTCAGTCTCCTGAGTAGTTGGAACTACAGGCAACCACCACAATGCCCAGCTATTTTTTAGAGACGAGGTCTCACTCTTGCTCAGGCAGGTCTTAATCCTGTAAGCTTAGGGCAATCCACCCACCTCGGCCTCTCAGAGTGCTAGGATTACAGGCATGAGCCACTGTGCCTGGCCTTGAGGTTAGTTCTACTCCATGGTCTAATCTATTTTTGTTACTTTCTACCTCATCTTGATGTTCCTGATTGTCTTCTTCATTTCCTTAGGCAATGCCATATCCTTTCTATATTCTACATATCTCTCATCTGACTTTGGGTTCTGTCTTTCCATTTTCTTGTCTTTACCCTTTCTTGTCTTTATTCCTTTTATTGTCTTTATCATCCATATTTTAAACTCCCTTTCTGTCAAGTCCAGTAATTCTCTACAGGTGGAGTCTTTTGCAGTAGCTGCCTCATGGTCCCTTGGGGGAGTTCTCTGTTTTGAGAGATGGTTTTGGTTTTGGTTTTCCATGTTGTCTGGTTTTTCTGTTGGTTCTTCCTCATGTGTTCTTTCTTCATGTTCACCTCCTTGTCCTCCTTTTTCCTTCTTACTGCCTCCTTAGCTACAAATTACCTTGTCTCAGAACTTAGGTCTTGAAGTGGTCTTAGCCTGAACAAAGGCAAACTCTTCCTTGTGGCCAAATAAATAGACAATATGTTGTAGTATGTCACCAGGACACCAGGTAGCACTGTGGGTTTTTTTTGGAGACAGTGAGCACAACCAGTAACATCCATGGTCCTCATTCCAAACTTAGTTGCCTTCAGTGGTAGCCTGATTGTTTCCTCAGCATTCACACTCTGCCATAAAGCTCACAGGAATCCTGAAGGGGCAGGACTCACAGTGCCCCCTGACTCCAGTTCCCTTGAGGTGCAGGAGTCCCTCAGCCTGTCCCAAGAGTGGAGTTCTGATCCCAGCAGGCAGAATTAAGATGGCCCTGCTCTTAGCCCCTGCTAAGACCTTCTCACGGCCTTTCCACAGTGGTAGCTCCCTGGCCACTGAGACCTTCTTAGTATGGCTGCCTTACCAGCCACCAAACCTATGACAAATCCACTCCAAATGCCATTCAAATCTCGTTGCTGTATACTGTTTGAGTCCACCTACTCCTCCAAGCTTTCCACTCAAAGCACAGCTTCTCCCAACAACTGAAAACTCTGGAAAGGCTTCCCACCATTCTGGACCTCCACAGGGGGTTGGGGGGGGCAGCCGAGCCCAGCCAGTTGCAATCACTTGCCTAATTCATCAGATTTCCACCACTCCAGATCATATACTGTATACAGCTCACCACCTCCTTACTGTGCTCCCTGAGCTATGACTCTGAGTAAGGTCCCACACCCACTAGGTATGACTGGGTTCTCTCTTTTTCCCCTGGACATCTCAAAATTATAGAACATCTACATTATCACAGAAAGTTATTGGGCTGTGCTGATCTAGAATATAAAAAGAACTCTTCGAACTCAGTAATAAAATGAGGAACATGGAAGTGCTGGAGCCATCTCATACTGTTTTGAGAGAGTTGAATTTTGTTGAATTTTCATAAATTCTGCATATTGGTTAATTATAACTATTTAGAAAATTGTATCAACTAAACAATCAAATATTGAAAAGAAAACTCATCCTTTCCTAATAATTTACCATATTTTACGTTATGTATACTTTAGTTGTTGCTTGTATCTATTGTAACTGGTGGAAATATTATTTGATGGTATGCTATTGCACATCTCTTCCCAGAGTAGTATTGGCAGCTTGATTTTGGACACTGTAGGATCAGTCTTTTCTGTGAACTGGAGCTTGATTTAATGCTCAGTTGATTGTTTAAACTTAGTAATGAAGAAAATGTTAATAGAACTTAAACTTAAAAGTGTGTCACATCTGTGTCTATATTATGAATAGCACAAACATTTAAGGAAATACTCTTCTAGTATTTGAAAACTATTACCCAATTCAGAAAAGTCACTCCTGAAGTTTCAACTTGTCTTTGTTGTTTCAATTACATCTTACTCATTGATGCAAATGAAAATGTCAATTAGCATTCACTTACAAACTACATTTAGAGAACCAGTTATCAAACATTTACCAGCATACCACTACAAACAGTCCAATAAAAATATGGGAAAAATATTTGAATAGACACTTCCTCAAAGAAAATAGATAAATAGGAAATAAACACATGAAAAGATGGTCAACATTGCAAATTAAACCATAGTGAGATACCATTACACATTCTCTAGAATGTTTTTCTATTAAAAAATAAAAACCAAAAATAACAAATGTTAGCAAGGGTGTCAAGCAACTGGAACTTTCATATACTGTTGGTGGAAGTATAAAGTGGTACAACCATTTTGGAAACAGATTGGCAGCTTCTTAAAAAAGCAGTTATGGGCTTGCCATCTATAGCTCAGTGGTTAGGGCACTAGCCACATACACCAGAGCTAGCAGGTTTAAATCTGACCCAGGCCTGTAAAACAACAATGACAACTACAACAAAAATATAGCTGGGCATTGTGGTGGGCTTCTGTAGTCCCAGCTACTTGGGAGCCTGAGGCAAGAGAATTGCTTAAGCCCAAGAGTTTGAGGTTGCTGTGAGCTGTGATGCCATGGCACTCTACTGAGGGTGACATAGTGAGACTCTGTCTCAAAAATAAATAAATAATAATAGCCAGGCCTTGTGGTGGGCTTCTGTAGTCCCAGCTACTTGGGAGGAGAATTGCTTAAGCTCAAGAGTTGGAGGTTGCTGTGAGTTGTGGCACCATGGCACTCTACTGAGGGTGACATAGTAAGACTCTGTCTCAAAAAAATAAAAAAAAAATTTTTTTTTCAAAAGCAGTTATGCAATCTATCATACAACCCAATAATTCAAGGGTTCACTTGCTTATTTTTAATTAACTTGTTTGCTTTTTTGAGACAGGGTCTCCGTTGCCCAGGCTAAAGTGCCATGGTGTCAGCCTAGCTCACAGCAACCTCAAATTCCTGGGTTCAAGTGATCCTTCTGCCTCAGCCTCCCAAGTACCTGAGACTACAAGCAACAACCTTGTTTTTTTCTTTTTTATTAAGGAAATATATGCACACAGAAAAAAGAACAAACTTTATTGGTTTGTATTTTTTCCCAAAATTGTTTTATTTCATGTTGACCCACTAAAAGAAACATTTTCAAAATATGCATAAGAAAAAAAGAATACTGATACACTGAAATTCTGCATCCTTCATCATGTTAAAGAAAGAACAAAGGCTGGGTGCAGTGGCTCATGCCTGTAATCCCCGCACTCTGGGAGGCCGAGGCAGGTAGATTGCTTGAGCTCAAGAGGTCTAAACCAGCCTGAGCTACAGCAAGACCTGGTCTCTACTAAAAAGAGAAAAACTAGGCTCGGCGCCTGTAGCACAGTGATTACAGTGCTAGTTACAGCGCCAGCCACATGCACCAAGGCTGGCAGGTTCATGCCTGGACTGGGCCAACTAAACAACAACTCCAACAAGAAAATAGCCGGGCGTTGTGGCAGGCACCTGTAGTTCTGGCTACTTGGGAGGCTGAGGCAAGAGAATTGCTTGAGTCCAGGAGTTGGAGGTTGCTGTGACCTGTGACACTATGGCACTCTACCAAGGGCAACATAATGAGACTTAGTCTCAAAAAGAAAAACTAGCTGAGTATGGTGGCAAGTGCCTGTAGTCCCAGCTACTCAGGAGGCTAAAGCAAGGGGATCACTGGAAATATGCAAAACTTTGAGGTTGCTGTGAGCTCTGACACCTTAGCACTCTATCTAGGGTAATAAAGTGAGACTATCTCAAAAAAAAAAAAAAAAAAAAAAAATGGAAGGGAGGCCAAGGCAAAAGGATTGCTTAAGGCCAGGAATTTGAGACCAACCTGAGTAACATAGATCCCATCTCTACCAAAAAAGGAAAAGAAAAAATAAAAAAGAACATAACCATTTACCCAGCTATGATTTAATAATAAATAAAAAACAAAACAGAAAAAGGAAAAAAAAAAAAAGAACATAACCATAACTTTGAAGTCTCCCTTCTGGTCCTACCCATTCCTCCCCCTCTCTCCCCTCTGAGAAGTACCCATCCTGCAGATTATATTGTTTCCTTGCTTTTCCTCACGGTTTCACCATGTATGTTTATAGCTCTAACTAGTATTTGTTTAGATTTGCATAATTCTTAATTTTACATAAATGAAATTTGCTTCATTTTTCTCATGACTTTTTCTTCTCAGCATTATGAGATTTATCTGTTTTGTTGTGTATAGCTAAAACTCATTCATTTGCATTGGATGCCACAGTTTTTCTATTCTACTGTTGATAGGCCATTGCAGTCTCCAGTTTTTTACTATTATGAATACGGCTGTGAAGATTCTTATACATATTCCTGGTACACATGTGTAAGAGTTTCGCTGAAATATAGCCCTAGGAGTAGAAGAGTGACTCATAGTGTATGCACACCTTCGAGTTTACTAGATAATTATTTCCAAATTATTTCCAAAGTGGTTATACCAATTTGCACTGCCAACTGCAGTTTTTAAGATTTGTATTTGGTCCATCCATGTCTTTGTCAAATTTAACATCCATCTCAATATAAAGAATACATGTAATAAATTTTAAAACCATGGCTCGGCGCCTGTGGCTCAACGGGCTAAGGCGCCAGCCATGTACACCTGAGCTGGCGGGTTCGAATCCAGCCCCGGCCCGCCAAACAACAATGACGGCTGCAACCAAAAAATGGCCGGACGTTGTGGCCAGCGACTTGGGAGGTGGAGGCAAGAGACTCGCTTGAACCCAGGAATTGGAGATTGCTGTGAGCTATGATGTCACGGCACTCTATCCAGGGTGACAGCTTGAGGCTCTGTCTCAAAAAAAAAAAATAATAAATAAAAAATAAATTTTAAAACTAAATTTTTCTCTCAACAATTCCACTCCACAGATAATTTAATTTGAATTCTGTAAGTTTTTCTATAGATATCCCAACATTTTTATGTGTGTGTACATATACACATACTTACCGCCATTATTTTAATAAAAATGGGGTTGTATTATATCCACTCTTTGGCAACTTGCTTTTTCATTCATTATTCTATGCTAAACATTCAGCAAATATAAATATACTGTCATTCACTCTCCCTATATTTGTTGAGTGTTACCATGCACCAGATACTGTTCTAGGCACTTGGGATGCACTCATGAACAAAGTAGCCGAAGATCCTTGCCCTCATGGATCTTATATGTTAGCAGGAAGAAGTAGAAGATAAACAGTGAATATCATAGAGAAATTAATGATATAAAAGATATTACATGCTGTGGAAAAAAGAAAACATAGGAGAGGGAAAGAGTGATTGAGGGAGGTAGGGTAAGATGTTTGACCTCAATCTGTTTTTAACAGCAGCATAGTGTTTCTCACCTATCCATTCATTCCTCCTGAGGCTGACAACATGCCAGCTGCTGGGGACTCAACTGTGACCACGTAGACAAGGTTTCTCCTCTAATGGAACTTACAGTCTGATAGGAGACAGTCAAACATACACAAATGAACACAATAATTGTAGGTGGTGATTAAATACTATGAGAAAAAAAGAAATTAACTGTGGGGCTAGGTGGAGAGGGATACTTAATCTAGATTAGTGATAAGTAAATGCCTCTTTGAGAAGGTGACATTTAGGCTGTCAATTAAATAAGACAGAAGCCGTCCAGAAAAACTAATTTTTCTAATCTCCTCTTCATTACTAGGATCTGCAGTCAAGAAGAAGTAGTGATCCCTTATGCTTCTGACAATGATTCGGGAAGTGTGGATTTGCAGCTGAGCAACTTAGAGGATATTAAAAAAGACCCAAGTAACATTGAACTTACAGGTGAAAGGGCAAAAGACTAAAAAGGGGGGGAGAGAAAATCCCTTTTCAGGTCAAGCCAAGAGGTCTTGATTGAGTACTTGCTGGGTGAACAGCCCTTGACTAGATTTTTGACAATGAAATTGGTACCTGACTTTGAGATTTTGGAATACAGCTGGCAGGATAATGTATGTTAGTCTAGATAAACAGAAATTGAGCTTGGTCCTGAGACAGACAATCTTGCAGACTCTGCAGAAGAGTCAGCATGCTTGGGGTATTATTCTGAGAAGGGAAAGGGAGGCATGGGTTGGTGTAGAGGGGAAAGACTTCCAGGTGGGGTCAGGATTGAGCTGTAGAATAACTGTCATTCCTTCTACAAATGTATATTGAAAAGCAAGTGCTGGGCATGTATCAGTGAACATAGCCAATGGTCCCTGCCATGATGTTCACAGAAGTTACATCATCATATAGAAAAGAAATCAACAAAGTAAACAGGCCGGGCATAGTGACTCGCACATGCAGTCCTAATACTCTGGCAGGCTGTCATAGCAGGATCTATTGAGGCCAGGAGTTTAAGACCAGCCTGAGCACAAGCAAGACCCCCCATCTCTACCAAAAATAGAAAAAATTCGCTGGAAGAGGTGGCATGTGCTTATAGTCCCAGCTACTCAGGAGGCTGCAGCTATAGGATCACTTGAGCCCAGGAGTTTGAGGTTACAAAGAGCTATGATGATGCCCCAGCACTCTATCAGGGGTGACAGAGCAAGACTCTGTCTCAGGAAAAAAAAAAAAAAAAAAGCGAACAGACAGTAACTAAAGTAACTGCAAGTTGTACTAAGTACTATGGAAGAATTAAACAGGAGGCTGAGACCAAAAATAAGGGAGATGAGAACTTACTTAAAACTGTGACGTCACAGATCATCTGTATGAGGCAGTACTATTTAAGTCTGAAAGAGGCCTCAAGTATGAAAAATTATCCCACGTGAGTAAAGGGACAAACATTCTAGACAGATGGAACAGCATGTGCATGAGACAGGAAGACCTTATGTGCCTGAGGAATTCCATTCACTCATCCATACATTCATTCAGCAAATACTTATTGAAGCCCCGCTGTGCTCTAAGTTTAATCTAATTGCTGGAGATATAGCAATGAACAGAATAAACACAGTGTACTTGTAGATAAATAGACGATTGGAACTAGGTGTAATCTCCAAGATGGGGAGGGGAACCAGAGCGGATACAGAGAGGTTTATTAGTGACTAGAAAAATACTTAGCTAAAATGAGCAAAAGAGGGGACACAGGGGCTCGGTGCCTGTAGCTCAGTGGCTAGGGCGCCAGCCACATACACGAGCTGGCGGGTTTGAACCCAGCCCGGGCCTGCCAAACAACAATGAACAATTACAACCAAAAAATAGCTGGCCCTTGTGCGGGGTGCCTATAGTCCCAGCTACTTGGGAGGCTGAGGCAAGAGAATCGCTTAAGCCCAAGAGTTTGAGGTTGCTGTGAGCTGTGACATCATGGCACTCTACCAAAGTGACATAGTGAAAAAAAAGAAAAAAGAGAGGGGATACAGGAAAGGTGTCCTGTAACTGAATCTAAAAAGAAGAGTAGAAGTTAGCAAGGCAAAGAAAGGTAAAAGAAAGTGGGAAGGAGGAAGGAGAAAAATGCAGGGAGAAGGAGCAGGTTGTGCAAAGATCAGAGGTGAACAAGAACACAGCAGAGTGGTAGATATCCTTAGAGATAGATTTGTTGGGGGGAAACAGTAAGACTGTCAGCCCAATTGGAATAAGGGATGTTATATTAGAAAGTAGAAGAGATTGGCTCAGCAGTTAGGGTGCCAACCACATACACCAGAGCTGGCAGGTTCAAGTTTGGCCCAGGTCTGCTAACAATGACAACTACAACAGCAACAACAAAAATAGCCAGGCATGTGGCAGGCACCTGTAATCCCAGCTACTTGGGAGGCTGAGACAGGAGAATCGCTTAAGAGTTTGAAGTTGCTGTGAGCTGTGACGTCACAGCACTCTACCAAGGATGACATACTGATACTCTGTCTCAAAAAAAAAAAAAAAAAAGAAAGTAGAAAAGATAAAGAAGTAAAGATAATGGGCAGCACCTGTGGCTCAGTGAGTAGGGCGCTGGCCCCATATACTGAGGGTGGCAGGTTTGAACCTGGCCCTGGCCAAAATAGCCAGGCATTGTGGCAGGCACCTGTCGTCCCAGCTACTCAGAAGGCTGAGGTAAGAGAATCGCCTAAGCCCAGGAGTTGGAGGTTGCTGTGAGCTGTGATGCCACAGTACTCTACTCTAAAAAAAGAAGTAAAGATAAAGAGAAAAATGATGCTGCTGTCATCATTCTGACTCAGGGAGCAAAGTAATAATATTTGCTGACACTTCCTTGGTGCTAATTCTGTATCAGCCAACTGAGGTAAGTAGGTTCTATTACTATCCCCATTCTGGGGATGAAGAAACAGGCCTAGAAAAATAAGATCACACAAGGTCTGAAAGCTAGAAAGAGGCAGAGCTGAGGTCCAAGCTAGGTAGATGGGCTCTGGAGCCTGTGCTGTCCCAGGTGGGGAAGCAGATACTGCCAGTACACACTGCAGCCTGGTCCAGGGGAAGAGATGGGATCAGCAAAGGGCTTCTGCCACAGGCAGTATCCAAGTTATAAACATCCAACTTACGGACAACTCACATTTATGACCAGAGGCTATTACAGGGAGTCCTCAAGTTACAAACATTTGACTGACATACAACTTGCACTTACAAACGGAGGTTATTACAGGTCAAGTGTAAATGTACCTGTTCCAACTACATACAAATTCAACTTAAGAACAAACCTGGTACTGGAATTGTTGAACCAGGTAATTGAAGTTGACAAATTCACAGACCAACAGATGGCAAGTGAAACAAAAGTTTATCAAGAGCAAATTTAAGGGCAATTGGGGAAATTCCTTTATTGAAGAGGAAAAGTGGAGAACAGTATGCCCAGAAGGGAACCTGAGCAGGTTGCCAAAGAAAACTAGATGTTCAGGGGATGATATAAGTTGTCTAACTGTATCTATCTTTGTGTGCAGAAAGATACAGAAAGATACTGCTTTCCTTTTGTTCTCTTGTGTCTTAATTTCTGTTCCTTTGTATCCTAACTTCTGACACCAGGTGCCTAAATATTAACTTAAAACTTAATCTGCCATATATCAGATTATATGTCCATATGTCGGGACTTCTACGAAAGCCTGGTCACACGCATCCCTGGTTGTTTATGACTTTCTATAGAATGCTTGGATGTGGTTCAGAGCACATGAGCTCTTGCCTTCTGTTATGTGGGCTGCTCAGGGCAGCATGCTCCTTTAACCCCAGCTGTCCCAGTAACTTCCCTATGTTACTTTTTTTGTCACAAACCTACAGAACCTATCTTGTTTCTAACCCAGGGCTTACCTGTATATTTTAAGCTCTTGTCACTATAGAGTCACAGACTTTTGAGTTTGAATAATATCTACCATTTAAGTGTTTACTATGTGCCAGATCCTGGGAGCGGTTCTTTGCACATATTGCTTCATTTAATGCTTACAGTGAAACTACTGTTCCAGGGGGCAAACTAGCTGGGTAGAGGTCATACAACTAATAAAGTGGTACTGTTAAGATTCCAACTCGTCTCAAACTGAGATCAAAAGACCATGCTGTTACTATTCTGCTACAGCTCAATGCCAAAGGTTTTCTGTAGTTTAGGGAGACCTTAGAGAACACCAAATTTGTAGTTTAGAAAATAGATTCGCAGAAGGGAAGGGACTTGGTCAAGGTCACAGATTGTGTAGTAAAGGATAGAACAGGACCTGTCTATCTTGTATCACTGTACACAGTACTGAGGCATCACCCAGTGTCTTTCCTTCGGTATTAGACGCGGACCTCTCTGACATCCCTACACTCCCTCAGGAGTCCCTCTCATGTAGCTTGGAATCCCTGACCCAGGAGGAGCCCTCTGAAGAGGCCAGCACTGAGAGGCTGATCCAGTCCATCCAGGAGGTTTTTAATGGTGAGCTAAAGGTATGCACAGGCAATCTTTATAACTTTTTTAGCTTATTCCTCCATTTTAACAAATATATTAAACATACATTATTTCTTCATTATACAAATAATTTTATATTATAGGGTATAAGATTTATGTTTGTTTTATATTTATAATAAATATATTTATAAATTATACATAAAATTATAAAATTCATATAAAAGCAAAGAAAAACTTAATAAAAATTAAAAGTTAGGCTTGCCGCCTGTAGCACAGTAGTTACGACTTCAGCCACATACACCCAGGCTGCACTTGCTAAACAGGCTGAACCCAGTCTGCACCTGCTAAACAACGACAACTGTAACAACAAGAAACAAAAAAGAAAATAGCCAGGTGTTGTGGCTGGCACCTGTAGCCCCAGCTACTTGGGAAGTTGAGGCAAGAAAATTGCTTAAACCCAAGAGTTTGAGGTTGCTGTGAGCTGTGAAGCACGGCACTCTATCTACCTAGGGCAACATAATGAGACTGTGTCTCAAAAAAAAAAAAAATTAAGTTAATCTTCTTAGTCCTACTCTTTTGAGATAATTATTGTTAATGATTTGGTCTATAAATTTTTAGGCTTTTTTTACCCTGTCCCTTATAGGGAAAAACTGTCACATATGGTAGGAGAAAAAATTTTTCTAGGTCAGTCACTATGGAGCCACATTATTCTACTTAATAGCTGCATAGTAGGCCACTGCTTAGACGATTCATTCATGCATGCATGCATTCTGTGAGAGCATGTGACAGAAAATCTTATCTTTTTTTTTTGTTTTTGAGACAAGAGTCTCACTTTGTCACCCTCAGTAGAGTGTTGTGGCGTCATAGATCACAGCAACTTCAAACTCTTTGGCTTAAGCAATTCTCTTGCCTCAGCCTGAGTAGCCGGAACTACATGCACCCGCCATAACGCCTGACTATTTTTAGAGACAGGCTCTCACTCTTGCTCAGGCTTGTCTTGAACCCGTGAGCTCAGGCAATCCACATGCCTTGGCCTCCCGGAATGCTAGGATTACAGGCATGATTCACCAGAAGAACTTACCTTAACCTGGGGGTAAGGGAAGGCATCTCTGAGGAAGTAACCCTTAAGATTAGATCTGAGAAATGAATAGGAAAAATTAGAAGTTAGAATTAGGGTTAGTTAGTATTCCAGAAATAGGAAAAGATATGTTTAACAACCTGTGGCAGAAAGGAGAACATCATATTTGAGGAACTTAAGACCAGTATGTCTAAATCATGGTGGTGGAAGGGAAGGGTGGAACCAGGTGAGGCTGAAGAGATAGAGATAGACCATGCTGGGCCTTGGAAACCAGGATAAAAACTTTGATCTTTAGTCCTAAGAACAATAAAACAAATAATATATAAGGAAATGAATATCATAACATGCCATTATTAGCTATTTAGTTTCTTTCTAGTTTTTTTGTTGTTGTTGTTGTTATAGTTCTTTGACAAATATTCTTGTATATGAGCTTTTATGTACCCCTCAGATGATTTCTCTAGGGTAAGTTCCCAGACATGCCATTGCTAGCTCAAAGGGTATACACTTTTGTTAGGCTTTTAACAGGTACTATTAAATTTATGCCTCACAAATATTAAGCCTATTTATACTCTCACCAGGAAAATATGTAATATTAAATGCTAGTTGCTTACAACTGTCCAAAATTAGCATTACTTTTGTTTTTAATCCTTGTCAGTCTAATTGATGAAAAAGTGAATCCATTCATTTTACCTCTATATTTTAACATCTCTCATCCAACTGTGTAGTAGCCTACTTAGCATGAAGCTTCATGAGAAGCAAGAATCACAGTAAATTCTCTCTAGTTAGTGTTCCCAGCAATTCCCCTTATATATGGTTTTTAAATCCCACGCAGCCAATCAGCAAGTAGGCATGAGCACCTGGCATTTATAAGGCTTGTGCTAGACACTGAGAAGTTGGAGTGGTAAGATTTAAAAAGTCGATTCAACAGGTAAACGAACTAGGGAACATCCATAAAGTGGAATACTATTCAGCAATAAAAGGAATGAACTAGCCATCCCTCCAACAACTTAGATGAATCTAGGAGGCATTATGCTGAGTGAAAGAAGTCAGTCACAAAAGATTACATACAATATGATTCCAGTTAAGTGATATTCTCTAAAAGACAAAACTATAGTAATGAAGAACAGATCAGTGATTCCCAGGAATTAGGGATGGGGAAAGGGTATGAGTCTAAGGGGACAGCACCTGGGAAATTTTGGTGGTGATGGAACTGTTTGGTATCCTGATTGTGGTGGTGATTACATGCATGTTTGCATGTATTACAATGCACAAATCCACACACTACCACCCCAAATCAATTTTACTGTAATATACTTAAAAAATCATAGTATAGTTTTATACCCCATAAACATATACAATATAATTTGTCAATTTACAATATTAAAAAAAACTGAGCCTCCATTGGAGGAGAAGATGAGAGAGACTTCTAGTCTTCTGTAATAATCTGTCACTGAATATATAAGTAATTTTGGTTTGTGAAAATTCACCAAGCTATACATTTTCTTTATGTAGAATGCCAAAAAAAATAAAACACCTAGAGCCAGGATATTGTTGGTGTTCACTTTTTTTTTTTTTTTGAGACAGAGTCTCATTATGTCGCCTTTGGTAGAGTGCTGTGGCATCACAGCTCAAGGCAACCTCAAATTCTTTGGGCATAAGTGATTCTCTTGCCTCAGTCTCCCGAGTAGCTGGGACTACAGACGCCCACCACAACGCCCAGCTATTTTTTTTTTTTTTTGGTTGAAGTTCTCATTGTTGTTTAGCAGGCCTGGACCAGGCTCAAACCCGCCAGCCTCAGTGTATGTGGCCCCACTCACTGAGCAACGAGTGCCGAGCCTGGTCTTCACTTTTGATTTGGACTATTCATTATACTTCATGTCAGCCAGGCTTTATTTGCATTTTTGTGTTAATGAAGGGCCTGGACTGCTACAGTGAATTGAAACAAAAAACCCCATTTCCTGCCTTGACCTGACTTTACAGTCAGGAAAATAGATGAGTAAGAAGTTAATGATATCAGAGTATCAACAAATACCTTTATACTCCTTGTGAACATAGTGGTTAGTAAACAATAAATAAGTAAATAAAAAACAAAAAAAACCTATGCCTTGATAGCAATTTATTCATGTAGTTTATAGATACACGTAGGAAGGGCACCTGACCCTGCTTCAGGAGAAATTGCATGATCCAAGTCTTAAAATATATATTGATTTTTGTCAGTAAGCAAGAACAAGTGTAGAGAATTCCAAAGGTGCAAAGCACAGAAGCAAGGAAGGGTAATTTAAAAGTTAATTTGGGGCTCGGTGCCTGTGGCTCAAGTGGCTAAGGCGCCAGCCACATACACCTGAGCTGGTGGGTTCGAATCCAGCCCGGGTCTGCCAAGCAACAATGACGGCTGCAACCAAAAAATAGCCGGGTGTTGTGACGGGCGCCTGTAGTCCCAGCTACTTGGGAGGCTGAGGCAGGAGAATCACTTGAGCCCAGGAGTTGGAGGTTGCTATGAGCTGTGATGCCACGGCACTCTACCCAGGGCGACAGCTTGAGGCTCTGTCTCAAAAAAAATAAATAAATAAAAGTTAATTTGGCTAAAGCTCAGAATGGGCAAAAGCCCATTTAAAGTTAGTTGAGGTCATGTTGGGAAGGGCCTCACCCTCAACAGTTTCTGTTGAACAGATTCTGGATAAGGAGTTACCTGATCAAATTTGAATCTGGCAACAGCTGGGGAAATGAACTGGACAGGGGCAAAACTGGAGTAGAGAAAGCCAGTGTCTGGTGGTTGTATAATCTCTATGAGAGAGAACAGGGCCTTCTTGCAGTGTATTACTATGTGCTCTCTGGAGAACTTGTACCAGCTTACATAGTCTGTGTGCAGGAGAAAAGGACTGGAAGAAATTTTCTCAAGATTGTGGAATTATTGGTGTCTTTTATTGTTTTTCTTGTACTTTATTTTTTCATAGTTTCTATGAAACTAGAAAAGAGATACTACTTTTATAATCAGAATAACAATAAAGAGATACTGCTTTTTTAATCAGAAAAAGAGAATGTTAATACAAAAAGATATTTTATTCTTTAAGTGAGAACTTGCATTTTAATAGCAAACCTTAAAGACAAAATAATGAATCTTTAATGACATCAATAGGATTAGCAGTAAGAGCCTCAGAGGTCACCTCTAGGAACCTTAATTCAGGCAGCACTACAGAGGGCAGGTGGGGAGGCAAAGACTAAAGCAAAGACTAAAGGTAGGGAGAGCCATCCTGGAGCACTTACTAATGTAGCGAGAGGGGAAATGAGGTTCCAACAGAGGGAGGGCCAGTGGACAAGGAACTTCACTGAAATCCTCTGTAACGTATTTATTCCTTATAATAGGTGACTGACATTGGATCGAATGAGATGTCAGATGCTTAATACATTTCAAGAAACTTCTCAAAAGCCCTCTACAATTATCAAGTAAGATTGTAGTATATAACTGTGTTTTTATCATTTTTCTACAAATTTAGGATGAACTTGAAAAGCTGACATTCCTAAGATCTTTGTCATCTCTCAGCCGAACTTTATCTTACGATGAAACCACAGAATCATTCATTCACAGCCACATAGCAAATATTGTACATCTCCTAAATGTAAGTATTGGGACCTTACCACAAGTCGCTGGGACCGCACAAATTCAGTGACTTTGCCAACACATGTTTTAGTGGCTTCACCCATGTTATTAATTACCTTGAACTCTTTTTATATCAATATCTTCGCTTGAGAAGAAATACTCAGAGGTACCCCACAAATATAATCACCCTTGAAAACCAATGAGTAGAAGAATGGAAAGGAGAGGAACAGGATTTAAATTTCTCAACACAGCCAATGCTCCATTGTCATTAGTCAAGCAGTGGTTCTGAGACACTGCTCAGACTGCTGATTCTCTGAAATCAGATGCCTGGGTTCTAGTGCCACCTCTGTCTTGAGCTGATTGACTTTGGGAAATTACTTCTCACTGCCTCAGTTTCTTCATCTGTAAAGTAAGAATAGCTATATCTACTTCACAGAGCTATTGTGTGCTTAAAATAATAAATGTAAGCCATGTAACATGGAACACATTATGCATTTAAGAAACATTGTATTAGTGTTACCATTGTATTTTGTCCTATTTGTACTGACTCCAACCAGGCTCTGCCACCAGTTCATCCATTCATTCCTTTATTAAGTGCCTGACAGTTCCAGGCACTATCTAGGGAATTGGGACTACAAAGACAAAGAAGACATAATCCCTGTTCATTGCAGCCAAGAGAGTATAACCAAGTGTCACAGGGACTGTTGGCAGAAATTTAGAAGGGTATCCTAGGGGCATAGAGGAGTGAGTCCATGTCAAAGCGTCCAAGAAGGTTTTACAAAGGAGCCGGGACGTGATGCAGTTAAGCTAATACTTAACTTTTTGTTTTTTTTTTTTGTAGAGACAGAGTCTCACTTTCTCGCCCTCAGTAGAGCACCATAGCATCACACAGCTCACAACAGCCTCCAACTCCTGGGCTTAGGCGATTCTCTTGCCTCAGCCTCCCAAGTAGCTGGGACTACAGGTGCCCGCCACAACGCCTAGCTATTTTTTGTTGCAGTTTGGCCAGGGCTGGGTTTGAACCCACCACCCTCTGTATATGGGGCTGGCGCCCTACCCACTGAGCCACAGGCACTGCCCAACTAATACTTAACTTCTTAATACCTTAGTTTTCTCATCTGTGAAATGCCCCTTTCAGTTTTGCTAAAGTTCTAAAATTCTGATTGTGAGATTTCTTATATACCCTAGCTATATGAGTATTTCTTTCTCATACCATAGATCCATAAGGCTGATTAGATTGATGATTAACTTTTAAAATCAAAGGCTAACCACCCAACAGTTTTGTTAAGTGATAAACATTACCGAGGATCTTCTATATCTAGTACACGTTGGTGCTTTGATAAAAGTCATAAAATTTCTATAAATTTTAATCCTTTCCCTTCAAGAATTTACAATTCAGGTGGGGCACAGTGGCTCATGCCTGTAATCCTAGCAGTCTGGAAAGCAAGAGCAAAACCCCCATCTCTACTAAAAAAAGAAAACCTACCTGGGTGTGTTGGTGGGTGCCTATAGTCCCAGGCACTTGGGAGGCTGAGGCAAGATCATTTAAGCCTAAGAGTATGAGGTTGTTATGAATGAGGCTGATGCTGCAGCACTCTACCCAGGGCAATAGAGTGAGAATGTATCTCAAAACAAAAAAAAAAAAAACAAAAAAAAAAGTTTACAATCCATTTGGAAGTGAGCGTACCTCAATGAGTAAATAGGTTGAGAACCATGCCAAATAATCCATTAGAAAGAACAGAATGATATAATGCACATCTAAGAATGAATGCAGCTTTCTATTAAATACTTGGGTATACTCCTTAGAAAAACAACTAAGGTAGGTAGGCACAAAACTCAGCCAAAGTGGCATGTTTTGAAAGTTCCACTTCCACTAGAATTGACAGCAATGGGTTGTTACATGGTTCCACCAGCCAGCTCAGAAGATCCACAGATGCAAATCTCAGCAGAAGCACACTGAACTGCCCCCTGCTTTGCATTTGGATCTGTCCAACCACTAGTGAAATGCCCATATCAAATATTAAAGTGTGTGTGCTGACAAGGGATTCAGTCTAGAAGTTAAGGGTAGCCAGTGTCCATGAGAAATTGCATGGCTCACTGCCACATTTTACAAGTCTACAAAGTCCCTGTAGGCCACAAGGAATCCACAAGGAGGAAAAAGACAGGGTTATTATAGAGAAGTAAAATTTTAAGGCATTTGTCAATCTTCTCACGATCCACACAAGTGCATGACTCTTAAGTCTCCAAATAAAAAGAGCCAAACAAGCTGACAGCAGAAAGTGGACAGGAAAGGGAAAAAATTCTGTTGTTACTTTACCAAAGAGTATAAATAAGCACATGTAAAGATGCTACATCACTGTGAGTGGGGAAAAGCAATCTTAGTATGGTTTTAACTTGCTTCTACTACTAAGAACAAAATGGCTAAAATAAAATGGAAAAGCAGTACCAAATGTCAGTGAGGATATGGAGCATCTAAAATTCCCAGACACTGCTGCTAGGAATGTGAACTGGCACAACCACTTTGGAAAACAGTTGGGTAGTTTCTTTAAAAGTTAGACATGTGCTTACCATATGTCTCAGAAATTCCATTCCTAGGTGAAATGAAGCATATGTCCACACAAAGATGGATGCATAAGTGTTCATAGCAGCTCTATACATAAGAGACAAACACTAGAAGAAACCCAAATGATCATCAGCAGATGAGTGGATAAACATATTGTAATACTGTATATTAATTCAATGGCATACTACTTAGGAATAAAAAAGAATGAACTATTGATATATGCTACAACTTGGAAGAATATCAAACTATTATGCAGAGTGAAAGAAGCCAGACAAGAAAAGATGATATGCTGTGTGATTCCATTTGTATAAAATTCTAGAAAATGCAAACTAATCTACAGTGATAGCAGATCAATGGTTGCCTAGAGAGAGGAGTAGAGTGGAGAGGAGAAGGAGGCAGGAATTACAAAGTAGCACAAGGGAACTTGGCAGTGATCAAAATGTTCATTATCTTGATGATGGTGATGGTTTCAGGGATCTATACACATATAAAAAAATCATCTACGTGTAACACTTTTTTTGCAATAGGGTCTCTGTCATCTTGGCTGGAGTGCAGTGGTGTGATCACAGCTCATTGTAGCCTCAAACTCATAGGTTCAAAGGATCCTCCCATCTCAGCCTCTCAGCCTCCCAAAGTACTAAGATTATAGGCATGAGCAACTGTGCCTGGCTCAAAGTGCACTCTTCGGGTATGAACAGTTTATTGTGTGTCTGTTACCTTGAAATAAAAAAAGCTATAAAGAAATCTGTTGAGAACTTAAAATAAAAGAAGCTGTGCATACGAGTGCCTGTCTGTAGTCCCCACTACTCAGGAGGGTGCAGTAGGAGGATTGCTTGAGCCCAGGAGTTTCAGGCTATAGTGAGTTATTATTATCTGTGAGTAGCCACTGCACTCCAGCCTGAGCAACATAGTGAGACTCCCATCTCTAAAAATAAAAAAAGAAAGAAAAAGAAGAGAATGCTATGGCAACTGGGATATAGAATAAAGTGATGGCAGGATTGGGTGAAATTAGTCCAGGTGAATCTTCTCATCTAATCCCTGGAGGATATAATGGATAAGGTTAAGAGAAGAGAAAAGGGACCCTGGGTGGGGACGTCAAATGTTACGGTGGGGACCTCAAGTGTTAAGCTGGAGATTACTACTTAGCTATGTTAAGGTCAACATTTTTCATCCTGCAGTATGGCAGAGTGCCCAGGGGGATATTTTTGTGACTCAGCAGCAGACATGGGCACCAAGTCCTGCTATAATAGAACTTTAATGTAACCAGACTTGTCCTTAGTGCCTCTTAATTCTCCTCTGCCAGGCTGGGCATGGTAGCTCACGCCTGTAATCCTAGTACTCTGGGAAGCTGAGGCAGGTGGATTGCTTGAGCTCACGAGTTCAAGACCAGCCTAAGCAAAAGCGAGACTCCCATCTCTACTAAAAATAGAAAAACTGAGGCAAGAAGATTGCTTGGGCCCAAGAGTTGGAAGTTGCTGTGAGCTATGATGCCACAGCACTCTACCCAGGACAACAGCTTGAGACTCTGTCTCAAAAGAAAGAAAAAATTCTCCTCTGTCATCTTGGGACTCAACTCTGCACCTGGGGACCCCCCACAAGATCCTACCTACCTTAGCCAAATCAGCTTCTTTAATCCTCAGTAGCTCCACCTGTGCAATGTAGATAATTGATATGTGTCTGGCTTTCACTTTTGAGACAAAATGTCTCCTTTTGATAGGACTGATCTGGATTCTTCTTGGGCAAACAACAAAAATGAACTCTGGCTCAAATGGCCGGGCATTGTGGTGGGCGCCTATAGTCCCAGCTACTTGGGAGGCAGAGGCAGGAGACTCTCTTGAGCCTGGAGTTAGAGGTTGCTGTAAGCTGTGATGCCATGGCACTCTATCCAGGGTGACAGCTTGAGGCTCTGTCTCAAAAAAAAAAAAAAAAAAATCAACTCTGGCTCATTTACGTTTAAAAAAAAGGGGGATGCTGGATTATCTTTCTTTGACTCTAATGAAAAGGTTTAACAAAGCTTCCAGAAAAGCAAGTTCCAGCACAGCTCTAGGGGGTGTGTCTCAGTGACAGGGGCCGCTCTGCCATCAGCATGACTCAAACTTCCAGCAACTCCTAGTCTCTGTCACTCTAAAATTCCAATGGCAGGAGAGAATCTGATTGTCCTAGACTGGGTCTGTTCTCCACCCCTGCATCAGTCACAAACTATATGATATGACTTCTGAGTGTGCCTCCCTGTGTGTTATTCCCAGAGAGAAGGGGTGATTGCTGAGATCTGGGTGGTCACCCAAAGAGGTTCCTATTACACAAGTACTTTACAGACAAAAAAATAATTTCTCATTTCTGAATCCCTGTAAGTGGCTTGCATGATTGTGAACAAATAATAATCCTTTAATACCCAATTCATTAAAAAAAAGAAGGATATTATTCTGGTAGAAGTGGGTCGAGTAGATTGAAGTCAGAAGGGATGCCTTCATCCACACATGAGGAAAATGGCTCTAGGAATGGAGAGTCCCAGAAATTGTGCAGAGTGGAGAGTGGCTACTACTGTAATTGATAGGGTGTGGGGCTTGAACAAAAGACAAAAGAGTCATAACTCACTTCTTTAATGAGCCCCAGGAAAGAGCACCAAAAGATATGTCCTTTGAATGGGGTTGACAATGACCTTACCCCATACTTCGCCCTATGTAATGTGCTCCCACGTAAAATAGGCAGTCAAACATTTTGGCCTAAACCTTCAGGGGAAAAATGGTTTTTTGTTTTAATTTTTTTTTTTAATTGTTGGGAATTCATTGAGGGTACAAGAAACCAGGTTACACTAATTGCATTTGTTAGGTAAAGTACCTCCTACAATCGTGTTTTGCCCCCAAAAGGTGTGACACACTATAAGACCCCACCCCCAAGCTCCTACTCTCTCTCTGCTGTTCCTTTCCCCACCCCTCCCTCATTCTTTCTGTCTCTGCTCTCCCCTTCTCCCACCCTTGTTTTAATTTTTTAATTCACATTTTATTTGTTTATATTTAGATACTTGTTTTTTGTATTATAAAGAAATTTTAGCATTTCTTTTTTAACATTACAGTACAAGAAATTTTAAGCAACATAATTACAAAACACAAGAATGTCTATATATGTGACTTGGCCACTTGTAGCTCAGTGGTTAGGGCGCTGGCCACATATACCAAGGCAGATGGGTTTGAACCAGACTTGTTCTT
>CAUYRH010130318.1:0-10256 GCA_963574655.1 Perodicticus potto | reverse complement strand
CTCTGCACCCTCTCGGTCTCCGCTCCCGCTCCGCCGCCGCCGCCACCTCGTCCGCCCGCGTCTCCTGCTCCTCAGCCCAGCGGCGGCGGCTGCGGCGGCTGCTGCCCTGGTGGCGCTCTCGGCTCCGGTCTCCGCTTCGGCCATAGCTGATAATTTCTTTGTTCTACTCCCCAGAAGCAATCATTGTGAACAGTTTGTTTTTCATTCGTCATTGTTATCTTTATGACTTTAATTTTTTTTTTTTTTTTTTAGAGACAAAGTCTCGCTTTATTGCCTCTTGGTTGAGTGCCTTGGCGTCACAGCTCACAGCAACCTTCAACTCCTGGGCTTAGGCGATTCTTTTGCCTCAGCCTCCCAAGTAGCTAGGACTACAGGCGCCCGCCACAACGCCCGGCTATTTTTTGTTGCAGTTTGGCCGGGTCTGGGCTCAAAACCACCACCCTTGGTATATGGAGCCAATGCCCTACCCACTGAGCCGCAGGCACCACCCTGTCTTTATGACTTTAATTAAAGGGCTGTCAAACCTGACTGTGCATTACTCACCTGGAGAACTTTTCAAAAATGCAGATGGTCATGCCACAGCCTCAGAGTTTCTGATTTAATTCAGCTGGTGTGGGGCCCAAGCATTGGTATTTTTTTTAATCTTCCAGGTCATGGGTAGCCAAAATAGAATTCCACTAATACACAGAAATTTACATTTTTGGTTTATCATCTTAATTTTTGACTGTCTGTTGTAAAAGATGAGGGCAATTCTATACTCACTGTTTTCCATCCCCCCTTTCACTTCTCCTCTCAATTGTAGCTATTCCGTTTTTTTCACGCATTTGAGCTTTATGCATTTTATATAATTATATTGTATGTTTTGTATTTAGATTGTTTCAAAAAATTAAAAATCTACTAGCAGCATTTACAATTGTATGACTGTAGACATGTGAATCTCTGTTCTCATGGGCCTTGCAGTCTAGTGACTAATGCTGGTCTGATTCTTGTTACTTTGTAGGTAACTTACTTTTTCTCACTTGTTTTCTTTTCTCTTGGAATTTTGAAATTTCGCTTGTGTGTTCATTCATGAGTCTTTTTTATTCATTCAAAGCACCTGTTGGTTTCTTTCACGTAAGACTTATAATTTTCTTCAGCTCTAAGTTATTCACCATTAATTATTTGATAATATCTTCTTTTCTGTTTGTTGTTGTTTATCCTTCTGGAACTCCTATTAGAGGAATATTGAATCTCTGCATCTTTCCTCCATATGTCTTCAACATTTTTCTCATATTTTATAATATATCTTCTTTTCTTCTTACAAAGAAAAATAGCCTAAAAGGAAAAAAAAAAGGCAGTGCCTGTGGCTCAAAGGAGTAGGGCACTGGCCCCATATGCTGGAGGTGGCGGGTTCAAACTCAGCCCCTGCCAAAAACTGCAAAAAAAAAAAGAAAAGAAAAGAAAAATAGCCTCAGTGTTATCTTCTAGATCACCAATCATGGTCTTCAGCCATGCTCATTTTGTGCATCTATTACGTTTTGTTTTTGTTTTTGTTTGAGAAAACAAAACTCTGTTACCCAGGCTGGGGTGCAATGATGTCATCATAGCTTACTGCAACCTGAAACTCCTGGGCTCAAGTAATCCTCCTGTGTCAGCCTTCCAAGTAGCTGGGGCTATAGGTACATGCCACCATGCCTGGCTAATTTTTGTATTTTTTGTAGAAATGAAGTCTTCCTCTCACTCAAGCTGGTCTCTTAACTCCTAGCCTCAAGTGATGCTCCTGCCTCAGCCTCCCAGAGTGCTAGGATTACAAGTGTGAACTACTGCAACTTGCCCTATTACTTTATTTTACTTCACTGTAGTTTTTAAAATGTTCAAAATGCTTTCTTGGGCGGTGCCTGTGGCTCAAGGAGTAGGGTGCCAGCCCCATATACTGGAGGTGGTAGGTTCAAACCTGGCCCCGGCCAAAAACTGCAAAACCAAAACAAAACTCAAAATGCTTTATTTTGCCTCTTGTTTTAAAGAATAATAGCCAATATTTATGTTATGGATGTAATCTACCCCCCCCATTTTCTTTTTCTTAAGGAAAGTGCAGAGAGTAATACATAATTTTAATTTTTACATTTATTTCTGTTCCTTCTATGATATTATCTTGTTTGGTCAACTTGACTTTTCTCTTTCATAATGTTGCTTTTCCTAATATGTCTGGTAGCTATTGGTTGACCTTTCATATTTTTGAATGGAGAGTAAGATTGGTTTGTATAAACTAGAATAGTTCCTTCTGCAGTTGTTATAAATCTGTTTCACCAATGGATCCCCCAGAAAAAGGAGACTCCGTTATTTTTCTCTACTTTTCATTGTCTGAAAAGCTGTATATTTTATTTATTAATATATTGACTCTGTTTTTTCCACTGCTGGAGCACAGTAGAAGCCTGACAAATAGTCTTTTATGAATGAATAAATGAGTGCTCTTTTCAGCAGGCAGGTGAATTGATCCATAACCTTCTCTGTCATGTGTGTGTAAGGAGCTAACAGACAGCCTAGAGGCCCTGTGATTGCTGCAGTTAGGAGGTCTTCACTCAGGGAAGTAGGGTCCTCCCTTATCCATGGGGGATATGTTCTAAGACCCCCAGAGGATGTCTGAAACTAGGGATAGTTCCAAACCCCAGTTGTCCTATGTTTTTTCTATAGATGCTTGCCTATGGTAAAGTTTAATTTATAAATTAGGCACAGTAAGAGATTAACAACAATAACTGATAAGGAAATAGAACAATTATAATAATATTCTATAATAAAAGTTATGGGAATATGATCTTTCTTTCTCTCAAAATATCTTATTGTCCCCTTCTTGTAATGATGTGAGGTGATAAGATGGCTACATGATGAGATGGAGTGAGGTGAATGATGTGGACATTGTGATGGGCTAATTTTGACCTTCTGACTATATGGCGGAAGGAGGATCATCTGCTTCAGGTGATTCTGGATCATTGGGTCATGACGACGTTGATGGTTGGATGTTAGGAGTAGGCGATGCTGATGACTAACAGGCAAAGGATTGTATACAGCGTGGCTATGCTTACAAAGGGATGATTCACATCCCAGGAGGGAGCAGGAGGGTATACGATTCCATCACACTACTCAGAATGGAGTGCAGTTTAAAACTTAATGAATGCTTATTTCTGGAATTTTCCATTTACTGTTTTCCAACCGCAGTTGACTGCAGGTAACTGAAACTTTGAATCGGGGGACTACTGTACTTCATTCCTGGCAAGACTGCCTTCTCCTCCTTTCTCCCACACTGTACCTGGTACGAGGTCTAGAGGTGCCGGTTTCTGTGCTGCTTCTCTCCCAGGCCACAGCACCCTCACTCTAGTTCCTCCAAGGAGATTTTTCTTTGATAGTCATGCCTGAGCTTCTCTTTTCCCAGGAAGGCACTGAGAGGGGTGATGTGCGTTCCATCTGCTTTAGCTGTTTCTTCAGTTCCTGAGACAGTTCCTCAATGAAATGTTCTAAACAGGACCTACCTCTGGCATTTCAGGCAACAGCTTACTTTGTGCAAATTTCTCCACCAATCTTTCTAGTTTCTGTATTTTAGCAGTTCCTCAAGATAATGGCATTTTGTTTTATTTTCTTGCACCAGGAGAGTTATAGTTTCTTTCTTTTTTTTTTTTTTAGAGACAGAGTCTCACTTTATTGCCCTTGGTAAAGTGCTGTGGCATCACAGCTCACAGCAACCTCCAACTCCTGGTCTTAGGTGATTCTCTTGCCTCAGCCTCCCGAGTACCTGGGACTACAGGTGCCCACCAGAACACCCAGCTATTTTTTTGTTGCAGTTTGGCCGGGGCCAAGTTCAAACCTCAGTATATGGGGCTGGTGCCCTACCCACTGAGCCACAGGCGGCACCCTGAATTACAGTTTCTTAAAAAGCATATCTTTTCTTCATGGTGGTGGGAGAAAAGGGGAGCAGGCAGGTGTAATGCGTGCAATCTAATGTCTCAAAGTGGAGTCAGCAGTGGGTTTGCCACTCTAAGTGGTGATTTTGTTCCAAAAGTTATCTTTAAGGAATTCTGATGTATAGATGATCTGAAATAATACAACTAAACCAGAAGTGCCAGTCAGTGGTAGTTTCTTTTTTAATTCATTCACATATGGTAAAAGGGAAAATAAGGTCATTTCTCCTTTCTCAAAAAAATTGACAATAACATATTGGGATTTTTTTTTTTAATGTTCTTACTTAACGAAAGAAGTTGATAATCATATATCAGTATCTTTTTTTAAAAAAATTTTTACAAGTATGTGAAGTTTGTAAATATTTACTGCTGGACTTTTATTACAGTTTTAAATCATTATCTTTGTTACTTAGAGGTGAAAATATGATCTGACTAAGATTTTCTTGAAGTGCTGTAAAAAATATCTGTATTTAATTTGGAGGTGAGGACTTCAGTAAATCAATCTTTAGAGACCCTAATAATGGTTATTTCTTTCTGCATAATAAGGCTTTTGCAGATATGTTGAAAGTAAACAAGACCTTAAAAAGTCTAAACATAGAATCCAATTTTATCACTGGAGCTGGGATCCTGGCCTTGGTAGATGCACTGAAAGAAAATGACACCTTGACAGAGATCAAGATTGACAACCAGGTAAGAAAGGGTGGGCGGAGCTAACGCAGGGCTCCTTCGGAGGGTGTGCGTGAGGAGGGAATGCCACAAGGTGCCAGTCAGAAGGCAAAGCTTTTGTGTGTGACTAGATTTGATGTTCTGGCTTTCTGTGTGAGTTGTAACAGTTTCCAGCCCATGGAGAGTATGCAGAAGAGCATGTTGTGCATTAAACAATGCACTCTGGGCAGCCTGAGAAATAAGGAGCCAGTTATTCCCTCAGCCCTAGGCCAGTCAGGCATCAGAGGAGAAAGCAGAGGTGATGGCAGAGCTGTTAATAGTCTCTTTGTTCAGCCATCATCATTGCCTTCTAGCTTGACTCTCAGCCCAATCCTGTCCTGGCCATGCTTTTGGCGCTCACAGGGACAATGGCTAGAAGGAGAATACGTGGTGGCCATGGCCAGAGACTCAGACTTCTTGTGGTTGGCTGGAGGCTCCTGGATCCAAAAGAGCAGACCCAGGCTCCTGCGGTCTGGTGCTGGCCACAGAGAACCTGAGCAGAGGAATCAGAGTTCTGGAAGATGGTCTGGCTGAGCGTGTCAGGCCACACTCACAGTGGGATGAAGGTCTCAGTGCTGAAGCACGTTCTCTCAGGTTCCCACCAAGCTGCTTTGCCCTAGAGCTGCCGCTTCCTGTGCCTTGGAGACATTCTTTTCCCACCATCAGCCTGCAATGCCTTCGGAGTTGCTTTGCCCACAGACAGCAACTCAGCTGTCAGCCGTGATGCTGTGCCGGCCTCTTTTGACTATAGGCAAAGTCTACGATGGGGTTCTAGTGAACAGTGGAGTCTGAGGGGTTCAGACACTGTATCTTGAAAAGAAAGGGTCCTGGCTCGGTGCCCATAACTTAGTGGCTAGAGCCACATGTAACGAGGCTGGTGGGTTTGAACCCAGCTGAGGCCTGCTAAACACTATTAGAACCCAGCTGAGGCCTGCTAAACAACTATGACAACTGCAAGAAAAAAAATAGCGGGGCGTTGTGGCGGGCACCTGTAGTCCCAGCTACTTGGGAGGCTGAGACAAGGGAATCATTTAGCTCAAGAGTTTGAAGTTGCAGTGTACTGTGATGCCACGTCACTCTACCTAGGGCAACAAAGTGAGACTCTGTCTCAAAAAAAAAAAAAGAAAGAAAGAAAAGAAAAGAAAGGGTCCTGGAGTGGACCAGGGAGAGGAGAGAACAAAGCGACTTGTGGTGTGAACATTCCCCTTAGGTAGGGACAGTGGGGGAAGGGGAAGGGTATTCAGAACACACTTTATGTGTCTGGGCGCCATATCTGGGAAATTCCCTGGTACAGACATTCTGAGGTCTGGTAAAGCTCCAGAGTGCCACCCAGGACTATTGCCTAAACCCAGAGATCCCTAGCAGTTCCCTGGAGGCTCTACTCTCCATCTTTGCCAACCAGGACAAGCAGGCTATTTCAGGGCAGGCGCTCTGGTCCTGGCCTGAGACTTGTTGCCAGTAAAGCAAGCAAACCCCACAGGGAGCCAGGAGCTTATTCATTCTCATCCTGCTGGAAGGGTTGCACCACCAAAGCAGCTTTCCCAAATACAGAGGTGTGGAGGGCAACGCACAAGGGGATGTGCCACATGCGACCCCACACACAGGGACATTTAATGCTGTGTGTTCTGATGTAGTCTCAGCTGCTAGTAAATTAAGAAAGTGGCATCATGGAGGAGAGAGGTAGGAAAGTAAGCTAGGGAGAAATACGAAGTGAGTGAAAAGAAATGGTAGCTCAGGGCCGGATACAAAGTGAGTGGAAAGAAATGATAGAAACATGCCCTATGTTACATTGCTTCACACATAATTCTAGCACTCTGGGAGGCCAAGGCAGGTGGATTGCCTGAGCTCACAGGTTCAAGACCATCTTGAGCCAGAGCAAGACCTCGTCTTTAAAAATAGCCGGTGCCAGGCGGCGCCTGAGGCTCATAGAGTAGGGCGTCGGCCCCATATACCGAGGGTGGCAGGTTCAAACCTGGCCCCAGACAAACTGCAAAACAGAAAAATAACTGGGCATTGTGGTGGGCACCTGTAGTCCCAGCTACTCGGGAGGCTGAGGCAAGAGAATCGCCTAAGCCCAGGAGTTGGAGGTTGCTATGAGCTGTGACGCCACGGCACTCTACCGAGGGTGATAAAGTGAGAGTCTGTCTCTACCAAAAAAAAAAAAAAAAAAAATGGTACCTATAGTCTCAGCTACTTTGGAGGCTGAGGCAAGAGAATTGATTGAGCCCAAGAGTTTGAGGTTGCTGTGAGCTGTGATGCCATGGCACTTTACCAGAGGTAACAAAGTGAGACTGTATCTCAAAAAAAAAAAAGAAATGATAGCTCAGGGCTATCTGGTGAATAGACCAGTATCAGGAAGACGTTAAGGGGGCTCATAGTAAATATTTCTAAGGGATGAAAGACAGAAATGGATATCTTGGTCTAAATAATATTTAAGTTTTTGTATTGGTTTAGGCCATTGTGAAACCCCTATCTGAAATAATGTCACAGATACTCTGTTCCTAGTTTCTTACAAGATAACACTCAACTTAGGTTGTAAATACAATTAAATTTGACCTTCAATTAAACAGTATAATTTTTAATATATCATGAAATATTTGGGACATCATTATATTACAAAATTATTCATTATTTATCAAACTTAAATGAGCATTCTGTATGTTTGTTAGCCAAATCTGGCAACCCTATGCCCAGTGAAAAAGCTGGGATCCCAAAAACTTAGAATAGAGCAGCTTTTTATAACGTATATGAGGAAGACCATGAAATACAAAGAACTTGCTGTCTTAAATCCCTTCTAAGTCAACCTTGTCACCCTTCTTCAGCCATCTGAGAATGGATTTGTATAATTTTTCATCTTTAATCCTCCATTATGCTTCTGAAATGACTTCTCTTATGTGAGACAAAAAGATTAAGATTTTCTAGAGGAAATGCAGAAATTGTTTACTTTACTCAAAGAATAAGGAAATTCAGAGTCAAAATTTGTCTTACATCAATATTTTGTTCATTGACTCATAAACTATTAGAAGTAACCAAGCCAGGCATGGTGGCTCATACCTGTAATCCCAGCACTCTGGGAAGCTGAGGCTGCGACTATCCTCAGCTAGAATGAGACCCCCATCTCTAAAAATAGCCAGACATTGTGGCGGGTGCCTATAGTCCCAGTTACTCGGGAGGCTGAGGCAAGAGAATTGCTTGAGTCCAAGGGTCTGAGGTTGCTGTGAGCTTTGACACCACGGCACCCTACCGGGGGTGACAAAGTGAGACTTTGTTTCAAAAAAAAAAAGAAGTAGTAGTAACCTCAGAAGGCCAAGCGTGGTGGCTCGCACCTGTAATCCTAGCACTCTGGGAGGCCAAGGCAGGTGGATTGCTTGAACTTGAGAGTTCGACACCAGCCTGAGCAAGAGCTAGACCCTATCTCTAAAAATAGCCAGATGTTGTGATGGACACCTGTAATCTCAGTTACTTGAGAGACTGAGGCAAGAGAATCACTTGAGCCCAAGAGTTAGAGGTTGCTGTGAGCTGTGAAGCCACAGCACTCTACCTAGGGCAACATAGTGAATCTCTGTCTCAAAAAAAAAAAAAGAAAGAAAGAAAAAAAGAAGTAACCTCAGTTTCTTCTGTGTAATGAAGGGTTTGAAATAAGATAATCTCTGAGACAGTTTCCTCAGGCAGGCCCTGAGGCTGAGACCGACTGGGCATAACAGCAGCAAGCACTGCACCAAAACAAAGGCCTGGGAGAATGCACTCCAGGGGCAGGCTGTGCCGCCAGGCTCCAAGTTGGTGTGTAAGGATTTAGTCAGGTGCCCCCAATGAGAATGATCAGTGAAAGAAACAGATGGGTACCTGCTAAAGAAATTTGAGTCGATAGAAGTGGTCACTTAGAAAAAAACAGGAGATGAATTAAAGACATGTGTGCTTAAACTTTTATTTTCTTCTTTGTATTTAGTGACTGGGCTGAGAAACATGCCTTATGTTACATTGCTCCTTTCCTTCTTTAATTTTTTTTTCTTTTTTGTGACAGAGTCACTCTGTTGCCCTGGGTAGAGTGCAGTGGTGTCATAGCTCACAGCAACCTCAGTCTCTTGGACTCAAGCAATCCTCTTGTCTCAGCCTCCTGAGTAGCTGGACTATAGGCACCTGTTACAATACCCTAGTTTTTCTATCTTTAGTGGTGATGGGGTCTCACTCTTGCTCAGGCTGGTCTTGAACTCCTGAGTTCAAGCAATTTACCTGCCTTGGTCTTCAGAGTGCTGAGATTACAGGTGTGAGCCACTGTGCCCAACCTCGTACCCTTCTTTTATATGACCTTTTCCGTATATAATTGTATTTGGCTTCTTAGAATCTAAACCCTTTATGTAGGTATTAGCATGCTTCTATTACCCAAACAAAACAAAAATAAAGGTAGTATTCTAATATTCATATTTCCTATTTTTCTATAGCAGATGATGTGAATAGTTCATGCAATTAAATAAAAGGGGAAGTGATGCATCTATTTTACTACTTGCTCAAAATGTCATCAAAGATTTAGTACAAAATAGAGAAAACCCCTAAAGAGATTACAGTTGACATCTATGTAAATAGGACGTCCAAGTCAAGAAGGAATAAGTTTGGGTTTGCCTTTTGTTCAAAAATAAAACAACTGTAAGACTGACAAAAAATTTAAACTACCGAGAAAATAGCCAACTACTTGGAGAGAAGGGACTCAAGACACTTAGGAGTACAGGTGTTGGGGTAACTTTCGTTCATTAGCATTGCAGGTTACCCAAGTCTACAACTCACAAGCACCACTTTGGCCCACTCTAGGGGCACAAGTCATAGCCGTGGCAGCCTGAACTCTAACTCAGGTCTCCTTTGGTATAGTCCCGTTGTTCTAAACTGTATGTCATTTGCTAAAGTTGCTCACGAAACTTTGAGGTCAGCACCTCTTACTTTTTTTTTTTTCCACTTCTTTTTTAAGCTGCCACTCCCTCCAATAGACCCAAATTGCTTAGAGTACTGATCATCACAATGTGAATGCCCATAATTGTTATTGTCTAACTGGAAATATCACATTGTGTTAAATGCTTGGGGAAAGACTTGTTTAACAGGCTACTGGATGACAAGAATGAGAGGATCAAAGAGGTAAGCCTTAAAACTTACCTGGGACATAAAAGTTCCTTCATAAACTTTTCTCCTTCATCCATTCTGCACTCAAGTTTTCCAAATTTAAAAGGCATATATTTTTAATATATTACAAAGTAGTCAAAACTGCGTGGTACTGGCACAAAAATAGACCGGTAGGCCCTGGGGGCTCAGTGGCTCATACCTGTAATCCCAGCAATCTGGATGGTGGAGGTGGGTGGATTGCTTAAGCCAGGGGTCCTCAAACTACTGCCCGCAGGCCACATGTGGCCCGCTGAGTGTTTTTGCCTCCGCTGCCTGTCCTGTTTAGCAGCGGACTCATCCTGGGCCTGCAAAATCTAATGGCGGGAAAAACCATTGGTTGCATTCCCAAACAAAACATGTGGATTCACTGGAAAAGTTGCAAAAGGAGTTCCAATTTAGATTTAAAGAGCTTCATCTCCATGAACAGGGCATACAGCTTTTCCATAACCCATTTTCTATTGACATTGAAAATGTGGA
>CAUYRH010130315.1:0-68425 GCA_963574655.1 Perodicticus potto | reverse complement strand
CACAGCAACCTCCAATTCCTGGGCTCAAGCGAGTCTCCTGCCTCCACCTCCCAAGTAGCTGGGACTACAGGCACCTGCCACAATGCCCGGCCATTTTTTGGTTGCAGCCGTCATTGTTGTTTGGCGGGCCCGGGCTGGATTCGAACTTGCCAGCCCAAGTGTACGTGGCTGGCGCCTTAGCCCGCTGAGCCACAGGCGCCGAGCCCTCATTGTGGTTTTGATTTGCATTTCCCTTATGATTAGAGACATTAGCATTTTTTATATGTTTATTGGCCATTAGTCTGTCTTCTTTTAAAAACTGCTATTCATGTCTCTGCCTGCTTTTTTATGGGATTGTTTGATTTTCTTCTTGCTGATTTGATGGAGTTCTTTTATAGATTATAGTTGTCAGCCCTTTATTGGATACATAGCATTCAAATATTTTCTCACGTCCTATAGGTCATCTGTTCACTCTGTTGGTTGTTTCTTTGGTTGTACAGAATTTTATTATTTATTCAGTTCCCATTTGTTACTTTTTATTATTGCTGTGATCGCTTTTAGGGTCTTCTTCATAAATTCTTTGCCTAAGTCAATGTCTATAGCAGGTTTTTCAACATTTTCTTCTAGAATTCTTACACTTTCATGCCTTAGGTTTATGTCTGTTATCCATTGTGAATTAATGTTTGTGAGTGGTGAGAGGTGTGAATTCTGTTTCAATATTTTCCATGTGGCTTTCCAATTTTCCCAGCACCATTTATTTAATAGGAATTATTTTCCTCAGTGAATGTTATTGTTGCTTTGTCAAAGATCAGATGGAAATCTGAGGATGGTTTTATATCTGGGTTTTCTGTTCTGATTCATAGGGTCCTTGTCTCTGTTCTTGGGCCAGTGGGAGGTTATTCTGGTCACTATAGCCTGGTAGCATAGCTTGAAGTCTGGTAACGTGCCTCCCAGTTTGTCCCTTCTGCTTAAGGTTGCTTTGGCTATTTATGTTCTTTTGCTTACATAGACTTATGAATTATTTTTCTAGATTTACAAAAAATAGAATAAAGCATAGAATTACTTTTCTAGATTTACAAAAAACAGTGTTGGTATTTTAATGGGGATAGTGTTGGATTTGTGAATCACTTTGGGTGGTATAGACATTTTAACAATGTTGATTCTGCTGTTTCATGAGCATGATAATATTTTTTCATTTGTTTACATCTTCTGTGACTTCCTTCCTCAGTAACTCATAGTTCTTCCTGTAGAGGCCTTTTACCTCTTTGGTTAAATATATTTGCAGGTATTTTTTTTCTTTGTTGCTATTGTGAAAGTTATTGAGTCTTTTGATTCTTGACTGTTGTATATAGGAATATTATTTATGTTCCTTGAGTCTGTAACCTGAGCCTTGGGTGAATTTACCAATTCCAGGAGTCTTTTGGTAGAATCTTTGGGGTTTTTTAGACATGAGATCGTATTTTCAGCATAGAGTGATAGTTTGACTTATCTTTATTTAGATATTTTTGATTTCCTTCTTTTAACAGCTTGCTCTGGCTGGAACTTCCAGCACTATGTTGAATAGAAGTGGTGACACTGGGCAACCTTGTCTAGCTCCAGATCTAAGCTGGAATGCTTTCAATTTTTTCTCATTCCGTATGTTGTTGGCTGTGAGTTTGTCTTATACTACATGTGGGTTTTATAATTTTGAGTTATGTTCCGTCCTGTGCCTATGTTATTAAGAGCTCTTATTATAATAAAAGGGTGCTGAATCTTGTCAGATGTTTTCTCTGCATCTATTGATATGATCGTATGGTCTTTGTTTTTGCTTTTGTTTATGTGATCAATTGCATTATAGCTTTGTGTATATTGCACCATTCTTATCTCCCTGGGATGAAATCCACTTGGTTGTGGTGGATTTTTTTTTTTTTTGCGCTGCTGAATTCAGTTTGGTAGAATTTTATTGATAATTTGTGCATCTATATTCATGAGGGATGTTGGCTGTAGTTTTCTTTTTTTGTTGTGTCCTTTCTTAAATTTGGTATCAAGGTGATACTAGCTTTGTAGAACAAGTTGGGGAGGATTCCTTCCTTCTAAATGTTATGAATAATTTCTGCTTCATTGTGCCAGTTCCTTTTCGTAGGTATGGTAAAATTCGTTTGTGAAGTCATCTGGTCTGAAACTTTCTTTCATTGAAGATATTTTTATTGCTGCTTCAATTTCGTTACTTGATATTGGTCTATTTGGGAGTTCTATTTCTTCCTGACTGAGCCTAAGGAGTTTGTGTGTTTCTAAGATTTTGTTCATTTCCTCAATGTTTCCAGTTTATATTTATAGAGGTTTTTATAGTACTTAGAGATGATGTTTTATATTTTGGTGGTGTTAGTTGTAATATCTTTTTCATTACTGATTGAGCTTCTTCTTAGGGGCCTTTCTTTTCTGTCTTTAGTTAATCTAGCAAGAGGTCTGTTGATTTAGTTTATCTTTTCAAAGAGCCAACTTTTTGTTTCATTCATCTTCTGTATAATTCTTTTGTTATCAATTTCATTTAGTTCTGCTGTGACTTGTTTCTTTTCTTCTCCTGGGTTTGGGATTGGTTTGCTTTTCCTTTTCTGATTCCTTGAGACAATTCATTAGATTGTTCATTTATAACCTTTCTGTTTTTTTCTTGTAGGCATTTAAGGCTGAGAATTTTCCTCTTAGGATTACTTTTGTTGAAGCTCACAGGATTTGATAACTTGTGTCCATTTTGTTATTTAGTTCAAAGAGTCTTATGATTTCCATCTTAATTTCCTCCTTAACCCAATAATCATTTTTTTTTATTCTTCCAAGGATTACCAGAATACCCATAAATAATCTTTAAACCCCATTTCCTATGCTGACAACTAAATTTCTTAACTCATTTCCATTTACTCCTCACTTCTAATCAGCTAATTATAAAAGTTTTATGTTGTCGAGGCTGAGGCAGGTTTTTTGGTGTTTTTTTTTTTTTTTTTGAGACAGAGCCTCAAGCTGTCCCCCTGGGAAAAGTGCTGAGGCATTGCAGCTCACAGCAACCTCCAACTCCTGGGCTCGAGCGATTCTCCTGCCTTCGCCTCCCAAGTAACTGGGTCTACTGGCACCCGCCACAATGCCTGATTATTTTATTATGGGTAGGACCAAGAATTATTGTTCACTGTAGAAGCATGTAGTATATAAATATCATATATTTCTTCCTTATGGTCCAATGTCAAAATAGCTTTACAATTTGAACAATATTTCTAGCATCAGGGTCAAATGGAATCACTTTTTTTACTCTATAAATTATTCCAAATCATGTTATGTTTTTGCTGTTTAATATTTAGATAATTGTATTCTTGTTAAAGGTTTTTGGTTTCTCCTGGTGTTTCCAGTTGCCTTTTTTTTTTTTCCCCTCTTTTGGGAGAAGACACAGATGCCTTCATCACAGTAGTAGTAATATCTTCTAGTTTCTTGTTCATCTGTTGTATGAAATTCATTCCAGTATTCTCCTACAACAGTGGTTCTCAACCTTCCTAATGCCACAGCCCTTTAATACAGTTCCTGTGGGTCATGACCCATAGGTTGAGAACCTCTGTCCTAGAAGAGGTCATGGAGCCCACTGATTTTTTATTTTAATTTTAATCACTTGTTTCTGAACTTGATGTATAGTTGTATCTATAGTATTTTTCTTTTTTTTAGATTTCTAAGTATTTTTCTTTTTATTAGATTTCTAAGAGTAGTTCAGCTGTTTCTTAGATCTTGTATTATCTTTTTGGATTGCTTATTTTCTGGTTTTGTTGTAGTATGTATTCCAATAATTTCTTCTGGAAGGATGTGTGGGTAGTAGTATTTTGACTCCTACATCTGAAGTGGTTAATTTTGCCTTCACATTTGATTTACAGTTTAGCTGAGACTTCTAACTTGAAAATAATTTTTCCTCAAACTTGAAAGTTTCCAGGTCCATTGTCTTCTAGCATCAACTTTGCTAAAAGAGCGTCATATGTTCTCCTGTTCTAGACCTGCACATCGTCTCTACAAGGTGTTTTAAGTGTGTGCAAATATCTCAGCGATGTATCTTGTTCTGGGTTTTAATTCATTTTTCTTGGCACTTGGTAGGCTCTTAAATGCTGGTATTTCCTTTAATTTTTGAAGAATTTTCCTTTACTAGTTCTGTGGTTCATTTTTTTCCTATTTTTATGTTTTCTCAGAATTCTAATGATATGGAGGTCAGACTTTTTAGCTTGATTACTTTTCTTGTTTTTCTGCTCATATTTTCCTATAGGTCTTGCTCTATATTCTAGAAATTTTCTTGATCATATATTTTCATTTGTATAGTTTACAATATTTAAGAGCTCCTCTCTTGCCTATCCCTTTTCTATAACAGTATGTCATTGTTTTCTAGATGCACTTGCTCTGTAATCTCTCTCTAGACATTGAACGGAGATTACTTTCCAGAGTTCTGTCTCTTGAATTATCTCTCCTTTTCCCTGGGGTCCTTTGGGGTTGACTGGGAAAGACAGAGGGTTGAGAAGCAGAGGGATGGAAGCCAGCAATCACTGTTGATGTGAACTTAGTGCCATGGTGGAGCTTTGAGTAGGACCAGAGTCTCTAAGGTTAGGCAAGAATGGAAGAGTCCCTGATGACCTTACATTGAGTTTTGTCTTCAAAGTAAAAATTGCTTGGCAAACAGAGTGGTGGGAGAAGGATATTATGGGCCTCAGAAGGGAGACCAGGTATAAAAATATAGAGGAACCAGTGTGGTCCAACCAGTGTGGCTGAGCAGAGAGTTTATCACGGCAAAGCATCCAGGGTTTTCTATAAAGGTCATGGGGGTGGGAGGGGTATTAGTTGGGTGAGTAGACAAGTGAGACAGAACCATTGTGGACAAGCACTCCAGAGATGTGGAGAGCCTGTAAAGGAAGGTTCACCTGCAGAAGGACTGATAGTCCTGGCAGTCAGCTGGAATATTGAGGGCACAAAGGCAGTTGGGATAGTGATAGTGGTCCAAGAAGACATGATATGTGGTATGTGTGGAGAAATAGGGGAAAGAATATGACACAAATGCAGGGGCCAGAGTGGAGGGGACATGGGGGCTGCTGAATTAGGTGCAAGGGAACAAAGATAACATTAGGTTTGTTCAGTAATGATGTGACTTGAACTTATCTAGGGAGTTAAGGAGAATACCTCCTCTGCTCCTAAAGATATATCCCTAACTATGCAACTCACCTCTCTCCTCTCATTATGACCTTATTAAGAAGTTTGAGAGTAAGACTGAGTTTCTGTCATCCTGCTCTCCCCTTTCCACTTCCACCTTCCTGGGGAGCAGGTGTTAAGGGTGACCCCAGGAAGGGCGTCTTCCGTGAGTACTTCTCCCTGTCTAGCACCTCCGGGGCTTTGTGGGCAAATATGTCTAAGATTGGACATGTACAAGCAAGACCTTCTGCTAACAGGCCTTCAGCTACATCTTCCAGCCTTGGTGGCATCAGTACAAAAGGTCTTATTTTGGCCTCTGTCTTCTGCTCTTTGCTTTATTTCTCTATTTGTACATGGACAAGCGGGGGTGCCTTGAAAACCTCAATAGAAAGAGGTGGTTTCACTCATATATAAAATACATGTGCTGCCATGTCTCCTATGAAAAGCACAGTCCCAACTCCGGTAAGGCTATGTGGCTTTTTTAGATTATCACACTGCTTGGAGTGGGGGAGTCTTACTAACACTGTAGGGAATTCCCTCTGGGTCAGGCTTGACCAGAGTTTGGGGGGCTCTGGCTGCAGCAGGAGGAGGTAAACTGAGGAGTGGGCACTCCCTGCCTGCAAAGCTGGCCCTCAATGGGGTGCCAGAGGGCTTGTATGGAAATGCATTTATTTGCTACTCATTAGATTCAGGGGTAAGAAGGTCTTGCCCAGGCTGCCCAACTGCCAAGGCCAGTCATTGAGAATATCAACTTCAAAGGGACAAGATCTTTGTCTTCTTGGTCACTATTGTCCCTTCTGGACTTACAACAGGGCCTCATACTTAGTAAGCACTCAGTGAATGGATGGGTGGATGGACGGGTGGATGGATGGATGGATGGATGGATGGATGGATAGGTAGATGAATGGATGGCTAGAGGAATAGATGGGTGGATCGATGGGTGGGTGGATAGATAGATGTGGATGAATGAATATAGTTATGAAGGAAAGGTTTTGGTGGAGAATAAGTCAGTTCAGATCACAGGTGGAGAATAAGTCAGTTCAGATCACGGTTCTGTTGAGACTGGGTATGGGTCATTTGGAAGCATTTAAAATATATTAAATGCCCTAAAATCCCAAACTGAATCTTCACAAAGAAAAATAAGCAATCATTTTCCATTTCATATGTGTATATTGAGACCTTTGTTTTATAACTTTGGGACTTGCCCATCCCAGGGAATTTTTAGTCCAATCAAGTATGTATATGAGCAGAGACTATTTTGGGTTTGTTTCCTGCAGTGCTCACTTGCTCCTTGGCTCACCCTTGCAGAGTGTTCATGGGTAAGCCTCCTGGGTATGATGACATTGTCAGTGTGACTGGTGTGCTATTCTGGGCAGATGATGCACAAGTCTGGGATGGTCTCCATTCTCTAAAGACAGCTGTGTAATAGGATGAAAGCTTCAGAGAGCAGCCCTGGCCCAAACTGTGGAGGAACTGGGTTAAGGAGAAGTCTGTCTGGGTGAAAGAAATTTATCTCGTACTCCAGCAATACAGACCCAGTTGCAGCTCCTCAAACAGGCCACCCTGCCCTCTCTGGGCTCTGCACAGGCTGACCCCTCAGCCTGGGACTCCCCTCTCTTATTAACTAGTTGGGTGCACATACTCACTGGTTTGCTTCCCCAGAAAACCTCTCTGTCCTTGTGGCTGCCCTTTCTGCACAGAGCTCTTACAGTGCCCAGCTTTTAGCTCTCTGCCTACTTGTCCATTAGCTACTAAACAGCAGGGACTTATATAACATGAGGCAGGTAGGAGCCCTCAGTAGATGTGTGGGACTGAATGCAGTCCTGTGCCCATCACAAGCATCACTGTTCAAACAAGTTTCAGGAGATGAGAAGGGAGCTGCCAGGTGTCTGGCAGGCATCTGTGTGCACGGTCTCAGTCAGTTTCACAGTGGCCTCTGAGACTCCTGATCCCAGCTGAGAAGGTAAGGTTCCCAGCTACAAGGTAAGGCTGCTCCTGAGGGGCAGTGCA
Organism: Perodicticus potto; assembly: GCA_963574655.1. Classification (NCBI taxonomy): domain Eukaryota; kingdom Metazoa; phylum Chordata; class Mammalia; order Primates; family Lorisidae; genus Perodicticus; species Perodicticus potto. The sequence continues at coordinate 61,264 of CAUYRH010130315.1, read as the reverse complement.
GTGTTGTGCCCACCTCTGTCCCCATAGAACTCCTTTTGTCAATGTTTTGATGTCACACTGCAGAAGGGGTACTGAACATGTTGGGGCCTCCAAGTGTAGCATCTTAGATGTCTGAGAACTTCTGTGCTGCTTGTTTTGGTAACTGTGCTTCCTGTGGGCAGGAACTGCGGGCCAACCTGTCCCATAAGACATCCGGAGGGTTTGATCCTATCTTGATTTTTGCTCCTGGGGATATCCTGAGTCAGGTAGTCAAGGTGATGGGCATTAGCTCCAGAGTGAGCCTATTTCCTTTATTAACTTTTATCTGGTAAGAATGTTGGAATGAATCGATTAAAACATATTTGCATATCTCATTTCTTTGTCTAATTAGTGTTGTGAGAATGATGTCCCAGTTTTCATGCTTGAATAAATAACTCACGGTGTAAGGCGCTGAGGGCTGCCTCACTGTGGTGCTTTTTCTTTCTTAGATTTGCCATCTCATCCCAACTTTGTTTCGACCCACACCCCCAACTTCTCTTTAAAAAAGATTGCTCTTGTCAGTTGAGAATATCTTTTACAGCCATGAAATACCCCCTCAGTCTCCAGGGTGCCTTAGTCAATGTTGAAGTATAATTCCAAGGACCAAATCACTAGAGATGCTTATACAAAAAGTATGCTCTGTGCCTATACTCTGTTTTTAAAGTGGAATTTAGAAAAGAGGGCAGGGATTTTACGTGCAGCCCTTCCTCTGACTTGACTCCACCTTTACATAAGACCTTAAAAATCTCCTGGTTTATTCACTACAGCTGGACTAAATAAGTTTTGGAGGATGGAGCATAGATATAAGTCCCTTCCCTTAAGGGTTGGCAATCCTTTTGGAAAAGTGGCATATGAACCTAAAGTGATTCCAAGCCGATGCTGGTGTAATAGGAGCACACAGAAGCTTGTGACCCAGGGTGGCTGGCTGGGCTGTGATGCTGACTTAGGATTCAGCCTGCTGCACAGGGACGGAGAGGGCAGGGTCCGTGGTGAGAAGCACAGTTGTTGGAGTGCTGGAGCAGGCAGGTGCACTCAGTGCCTGGGGGAATGTTTGTTTCTGGGCTTCACTTTTAAAGTGAGATCCAGCCAAATGGAGCCAGTCTGGAGACAATTCCCAGGACAGTAAAGGGGTTTGACAGAATGCCATGCTTGGAACTGCTGGGGCATCTTGGGGGTGTTTAGCTGGAAAGAAAGAAGGTCCTGGGGAGGAGAGGCATGGTAGCAGCTTTCCCATAGGTGGGGACAGTTGGGGAAGTCTGGGAATGTGGTTTGGACCAGATAATGAAGGGACTCTGTTGCCTTGCTAAAGATTCTGCAGTTTGTTCTGTTGGTGATGGTGGCAGTTTCTAAGGAGGGAAGCAGTGAGGTCTCCGATGACTCGGGAAACCTGCTTAGTTAGACATGGAGAACACAGAGGAAAACACAAAGAAGAACACAGACATGGAGAACACAGAGGAAAACACAGTTTGATGTGGAGACACAGGGGAGAACACAGGGGAGAACACAGTTCGACGTGGAGACACAGAGGAGAACACAGGGGAGAACACAGTTCGACGTGGAGACACAGAGGAGGACACAGGGGAGAACACAGACGTGGAGACACAGAGGAGAACACAGACGTGGAGACACAGAGGAGGACACAGGGGAGAACACAGTTAGATGTGGAGACACAGAGGAGAACACAGGGGAGAACACAGTTCGACGTGGAGACACAGGAGAACACAGAGGAGAACACATTTAGATATGGAGACACAGAGAGAACATGGTTAGACGTGGCGACACAGAGGAGAACACAGTTTGACGTGGCGACACAGAGGAGAACACAGACACGGTCAACACAGGGGCGAGAGTGTGTAGAGGGCTCACCAGGAGGCTGGGGCCTCTGTTTGCTGGAGCTAGGGGACTTGTGGACATTGTGCCGGGCGATGGAGTTCTGGGAGGTGCTGGGCAAAGGCTGCATGTAAAGGATGAGCCAAAGAGGGTGAAGGGGAATCCAAGAGATGGGTTAGAGGGGCAAGAGGAAAGCAGAAGAGCAGGGAGCCAAGAGGAGAGAATTCCAAAGAGGAACGCCTGGTTGGCAATTCTAGGGTAATCTCCACCTTTCTTTGAAGGATGCTCATTTCTTGAGTGCCAGACATTATGCTGAATGGTCAACATACATCATTTCCTTTAATTCTTGCAGGAATTCTACAAGGGAGGCGGTATCATTGATATTCCGTAGGGATGGGATTGAGGATGATTGGGTATCTCAGAGGCAGTGGAAGAGAGAAAGTGGGCTTCAGTGTGAGGCAGGCTACTGCTCCCTGGCTCAACCTCTGCTCTCTCCACTGTGTGACCTCGTACACGTCACTTCATCTCTCTGAGCCCCAGTTCCTCCTCTCTAGTCAGAATACAACACTCCCATCTCTTGAGAATTTTGATGGGATTCTATGGGCCATTGTATCATCTTAGGAGAAGCCCCTCCCACTGTGCCTGGCATGCAGGAGCCCTTCACAGACTTCAGTGTGGTCTCAGTTATTTCCTGACATCCCAAGCTGGTCAGAGGTGGGCCTGAGATTTGAACCCAGGTCTGTGTGAGACCATAGCCTGCACCTGTGCCTTCACTAAGGGGCATGCTTTAGAGAGAGGAGTGGCTAGAGCAAATCTGAGCCCAGATGAGAGTGGGAAAGAAGGAAAGAGGATGGGATTGATGCTACTGGGGAGTGGAAGTGATTGAAGGGAAGGTCACAGATGGACAGAGGACATGGTAGTGAACACAGGTGTGGGGATGGCCCTGAAACTAAAGCAGGAAATTCCTCCTTGGAGACAGAAGAGACAGAAAGATACAGAGGAATTGTCCAGCAGGGTCAAGAAATTTGAGGACATACCAGCAGATGACCCCTGTCTTCTAAGAAATGCAGAGGTAGGGGCAAGATCCGAGAGGGAGTGAGGGTGGGGTGGAAAGTTAGGAAGAGAGGCTCAGTCTCCATAGCCACCAAAGGGAGAGAAGAAAAAGGCAGGAGGAAGAGGGCCATGGGGACCCTTGCACACCTGATAGTATGCCTTGGTCCCACTTGCATTTGTGGCAGTGCTAGGAGAGGCAAAGATGTGGTTTGTACTTGAGGATAGAGGTAGGGAAATGGGATGGTTGGGAAATGGGAATACACCAGTTGGGTTGCAGAAGAGCAGGGTGTGGCAGTGAGGTGACAGCTGCTGGGAAGGCTTTAATGGCAAGAATTGTTGTCATATCTCCTAAGCTGGATTCTACCCCAACTGTGACTTTCTTACTTTCTGGCATTACAAAATGCTGTAGGTTCATCTTGTGTTCTCCCTGCTCCAACCCTAGAATTGATCATTTCCCTGATTCCTTTTTTGGGAAGAATGTTTTGAGAAACCGAGATTTGAGTACTAGGTGTTTTCTCTGTTACTGGGATGTTGTGACTTGTAGCCCTTCCCAGTTGGTAGAGAAAGGAAATACATGCCTGTATACTAACCTGCGTATACATACATATCTACAAATATGTACCAATTTGTATTTATACTAAGGTAAACGAGTTCACATTGATGTCTCAACTCAGATTCATTACCACATAGGGCATTCTGAACTTCTCTCCTTTGTTGTCTGTAGCCTGCTCCAATAGTGAGAAATCTAGCTCCAGCCAATCTATTTGCTTAATCGTTCAGTTCCAGCAAATATATATATATGTGTATGTGTATATATATATATGCCAGTTTCAGAATTGTTAACTCATGGTTGGGTGTGGTAGCTCATGCCTGTAATCCTAGTACTCTGGGAGGCTGAGGCAGGAGGATAGCTTGAGCTCAGAAGTTTGAGAACAGCCTGAGCAACAATGAGATCCCATCTCTAATAAAACTAGAAAATTAACTGGGTGTCATGGTGCACTGGTAATCCCAGCTACTTGGAAGGCTGAGGCAGGAGGATCACTTGAGGTTGCAGAGAGCTATGATGATGCCACTGCCCTCTAGCCCTGGCAACAGAGACCCTGTCCCAAAAAAAAAAAAAAAAAAAAAAAGAAAGAAACAAAAGAGAATTGTTAACTCATATCCATGGGAATCAAGTTTATCATCTGGAATACAGCTTTTTAGGTCCAGTTCACTTTGCCTTTGCCTTTAGTTTTACGATCTACATTCAGCTCCAAAGTTACTTAGTTTAGTTCCTTTATTTTCTCCCTTCCTTCAATGAGGTTGTTTCATACATTTATAATACAGTTAGGTTTTTTTTGTCATAATTTATACTGGATTCTGGGAGCTGCTCAACTTTTAAATGTTTTTTAAAAAGTCACTTTTTTGTGTGAAAAATTGCATTCACTCTTTGTGCTATAAAATTCTGTGGATTTTGATAAATACATATTTTCATGACCTTCCCATTAAAGTATTCTATGGAGCAGTTTCACCACCTCCAAATAATACCCTATGCTTGACCTATTCAATCCTGCTCTCTCCCTAAAACAACAGCTTTATTTACCATTTCTATACTTTTGCCTTTTCAAGAATGTCATATAAATATAATCATACCGTAAGTAGTCTTTCCGGACTGACTTTATTCACTTGGCAAAGTGCATTTAAGAGTCATGTGTGGTTTGGCACGGTCTGACACAGCTCATTCTTTTTACTGCTGCATAGTATTCTACTGTAGAGTGTTCCACAGTTTGTCTGTCCAGTCACCCACTGACCGATATCTTGGTTGCTTCTGGTTTATGGTGGTTATAAGTAAAGGTGCTATAAACATTTGTGAGAAGGTTTTTTTTTTGTAGAGTTTTCAAATCATTTGGGTAAGTACCTGGGAGTGCTGTTGATGGATTATATGCTAAGACTATATTTAGGTTTGTAAGAAATTGCCCAATTCTCTTCTAAGGTGACTGTATCATTCGTATTTATATGAGGGATTCATGGGAGAGTTCTTATTCTCCTGCATCCTTGCCAGTTGTTGGTATTGCCAGTGTTCTGAATTGTAACGTTCTAGCAGGTAAGTAGTGGAATCTCCTTGTTGTTTTAATTTGCATTTCCCTCATGACAAACGATGTTGGGCATCGTTCCATATAGTTTATTTGCTCTCTGCATATTTTCTTTGGTGGGTGTCTATTTAGATCTTTTTGCTTCTTTTGAAATTGAGTCAGTTTTCCTATTGTTGAGTTTTAAGAGTTCTTTGCATATTTTTAGATATCAGTTATTTATCAGATAGGTGTTTGGTTAAAATTTTCTCTCATTATATGGCTTTTTATTCTCTTAACAGCATCTTTCACAGAGCAGAAGTCTTTAACTTTAATAAAATGCTATTTACTTATTTACATTTCCTTTCATGTGTTCATTTTCATTTTTGCAGTTTTTGGCCAGGGCTGGGTTTGAACCCACCACCTCCGGTATATGGGGCTGAGCCTACTCCTTGAGCCACAGGTGCCGCCCTCATGTGTGCTTTTGATGGTTTATCTAAAAACTTACCACAAACTCAAGGTCATGTTGATTTTCTCCTCTAATTTCTTCTAATAGTTTCACATTTTACATTTAAGTTTTTAACCCATTTTTAGGTTAATTTTGTATTTAAGTATACGGTCCATGTGTAAGGTTTATTTATTTTTTCTTTCTTCATTTCTTTTTGCATGTGGATGTCTAGCAGTTCCAACATCATTTGTCAGAAAGACTTCCTACCTTGCTTGAATTGCTTTTGTACCCCTTTGTCAAAACTCAGTTGAATATATTTATGTGTGGCTATTTCTGGGTTCTCTATTCTATTTCATTGACCTCTGTGTCTCTGATACCATGCTGTCTTGATTACTGCAGTCTTGAAATAATCTAATGTGAAGCCTTCAACTGTGGTCTTCTTCAATATTTTTCTGGCTATTCTAGGCCTTTTTTTCTTTATGTATAAATGTTAGAATAATTTTGTCAGTATCTATAAAATAAGTTGGTGAGATTACATTGGGATTGGTTAGAATCCCAAGATGTGACATCTTGATAACAATGAGCCTTCTAAAACATAAACACAGAATATTTCTTTGGTTATTTATGTCCTTCATATTGTTCATCTTTTAAATCTTTTTTTCCTCTCCCTTTTGGATAATTTATATTAATCTATCTTTAAGGTCACTAAATTTTCCTTTGTCATTGCCATTTTGCTATTATTAAGCCTAATCAGTGAACTTGCATTTTCAGGTATATTTTTCCATTCTAAAATTTTTTTTTTTTTTTTTAGAAACAGAGTCTCACTTTGTCACCCTTGATAGAGTGCCATGGCGTCACAGCTCACAGCAACCTCAAACTCTTAGGCTTAAGCGATTCTCTTTCCTTAGCCTCCCAAGTAGCTAAGACTACAGGTGCCCACCACAGTGCCTGGCTATTTTTTGGTTGTAGTTGTCATTGGTGTTTGGCAGGCCTGGGCTGGATTGGAACCTGCTGGCTCCAGTATATGTGGCTGGCACCCTAGCCACTGAGCTACAGGTGCTGAGCCTCCATTCTAAAATTTTTGTTTGTTTTCTGTTTTTATCTTTCATTTCTTTGCTGAGATTCTTTATCTTTTTATTAATTAGAACATATTTTCCTTGACTTGGAGTATGGTAATAATATGTGTTTTAAAGCCCTTGTCTGATAAGTCCAACATCTGGATTATTTTAAGGTTGGCGTTTATAGATTGTATTTTTTGGGGGGGGGAATGGGTCACATTTTCCTGGTTCTTTGTAAATGAATAACTTTGAATATGTCCTGGACATTGTGATTGCTATGTTTCTGAGACTGAGTTATGTTACATTCTTCTGAAGAAAGTTGCTGGTTTGTTTTAGCAGTCTGTTAACCCCGATGCAATGCCTGACCTTGAGCTGTGTCTTATCCTCCATGGGTCTTAGTCTCCGTTCCACTCTCTCTTAAGCCTTTGCCGCACTGCTCTGAGCACTGTGTGTGCTGCTTTAGTGCTCAGCCTCAGCCTTATCTACAATTTGTGCCCAGAATTAGGGGATCCACTTCTACTCTTTCTTCTCTGGGATTTCTTCTCATGCTCTGGTAACCATGATTGTCTTTGCTTTTTTCCCCTTCTTCCTCCAACCAGAAAACTAGCCATCCCGTATGAGTCCTCAACGGTGGCTTGCTTTCAAGACAAAAACCTGAGAAAACAACAGCAAGCCCAGGAAATTCACCGTGTCAGTTGCTCCTTTAAATTTTGACTCACCTCTACAATCTTTCTGCTTATTTCTATTTTTCTATCTTAAGTAGTCTCCCCCACCCCACCTTTTCTGTATTTGACCTAGAGCTTATAGCTTTTATCCATGGGAGGGTCAGTCTGGAGAAGGTGCACACAGCCATATCAGAAGTGGTTTGTTTTAACTGAACACTTTTTTTAGAGGATCTTTCTATATTAGTATGTAGACAACATCTTCAATCTTTTTAACAGCACATAGTAGTCCCTTATAACTAGACCTTTCCTGGTAAAGCATTTATGTTGTTTCTAAAGTTTCTCCTTTAGAGACAAGTTTCATCAATGTCTTTGTTTCCCATATAATGCTTTGAGCCTTAGTGGGTAAATGTCTTGAGTCCTCATCCACAGTGGAGAGGCTTTTCTTGGAATCCTGAAAAATAGTCATTTCCTTGGGAGTGGTGTGGTTTTTGCCTCCCTCTGGTTGACTGAAGGCCGTGACCATGTTTCTGAGCACATCCAGTGGCAGGGGATGGAGGAGAGGTGGGATAATGAGGGGTGCCCAGTATTCAGAAGTCTTAGCAATTGCTCCAAAGCACTCAGCTGAAAGGAACTGGGCAAGTCTGGTGCAGAAGGACACAGATAGCCTCAAAGCTATGATTTTATGAATATACTGTTTCCAAACTGGTTATTTATTAGCAAAGAGCGAAAGGCATCTTTGAGTAAAAATATAGCATATTAAAGGGAAGGTTTTTCTTTTTGATTCTTTCTCCTCCAATTCCTCTTATGCAAAGGCCAAGATTAACTTTTCAGAAGTATCGTTGAGTGTCCTTTTCTTCACTCACCTTTAGAATTTCTGGATCATCTACAAGATCAAGTTCCCAGTGTTTAGTATCATATTTAAGGCCCTCAAGATGCTAACCTGAAATATTCCCAGGTATTCAATTACCTTCTAGCTGTGAGACCTTAGGCAAGACACCTTATTCTCCATCTCCCTGTCCACACAATGGGAAGAGCCATGCTTCCTTTTCAGAGCTGATGGGTCTAGATGGAGTGATGTTTCTGCAGCACGTGGCGAAATATTTGATTTGTAGAAAGTGCCCAGTGGATGCCACGCATAGGTATGTTATTGCCCAAACTTCCTGCCTGACTCAGATTCTGATATGCACCCTGTGTTCCAGATGCATTAAATGGTCAGTTTGCACACAGAAACACAGCACTTATAACTTTGTTGTTGTTGGCCATTGAACCACAGCAATTCAATGGCCATTTTGATGTTAGAAACATGTCAAATTAAGGAGATATAGGCATTATTCTGACATTTGGGTATGTTGTTCTGCTCTTTTCTCTCTTGACTTTCATTTTTCCTTTTTAAAACAGCAGTTTTTAAAAGGTCTTTGGCGTACATTTCATCTGCAACCTCCTTTTAGGTTGCTGGGGAGTATTTCCCACAGCCAGGTGCTCTGTGTGGATGTAGCCCTGAGAGCCAAGCAGTCTTGGCTGCCTTGTGGGCAGCACCAGAACCCAGAGGCCACTGGGACAGTAGTTCTGTTGCCTGCCCTAAGTCCAGGGGGGAACATTCAGACTTCTTGTGACTTAATGTGCATAGACAACTCTACAATACATTAGTGAAGATAAATGGAAGAAACACAGAACTCCAATTTTAACCAGTGTTTCCTGGGCTCCTGCTGTGGTTCTGGCACTAGATTAGACATGGGATGGAAGATGAACGCCCACCCTCCAAGTGTTTGCAGGACAGTGGAGGGAGATCTGTACACAGGTATCAGCACCTGCATGTGCCCTGCAGAAGTAGCCAGAAGAGCAACTGAAGAAAGTCAGGTGGGGCATGGCAGCCTCCCAGGGTCGTGATGTCTCGAGGTTTCTGGGATGGATAGTACTTTGAAAGGTGAACGAAGGGAGATGGGCATTACAGGTGGACAGGTGGGAGGTGGGAGGGATTGGAACGGTGTGATGGATAGGAGTGAGAAGGGTAGAGGGTTGGCAGGGGCCAGGGGCAAGTGAGGTGGCTCCAGAGGCTTGGCTTCATTATGTGGTCACTGAGAGTCCCAGAAGGGTTTTCAGTGGGATCTAGTGAGATCAGCTCTGAGTTTTCAGCTGGTGGAAGGTGGCCCCTTAAGAAGCTCTTGTGGAACTTCCTGTGAAGGCAATATTCTCGAGGTGGCCTCTGCTGGGTGAATGGGGAGGGATAGGCCAGGGCAACTCAGCTGGAGCATTGACTCTCCCCTCCCCCCTCACAAGGAAAGTGGTTGGGCAGTGAGCTGAGGAGGGGTGAGGAGGGGAGGGTGAGAGGGAGAGTCACATGGTTTACTTTTTCATGTGGCTGTAACCACAGTGTGGAAATACTTATTGCTTCTGTTTTGACTTTTTCATATTACATCCTAATCATGTTTTCCATGTTGCTATATTATCTTCTTAATTGTAATTTTTAATTACAAAAAATACTAAGTTAAAGTGTTATTACTGAGTTAATTATTGTGTTATTAGTAGTAGATATTTACATTATTTCAGTTTTAAACTTTATATGTAGGGTTTTAGCATGCATATTTGGATTTTTCCTTCCTTTTGATTATTTCCTTAGGGATAATCTAAAGATATCAATATTGTCATGACTCCTTAATTCGTTTTGTGAAATTGTTTTCCAAAAGAGCTGGCATGCCCCCAGTAGTCTATGCATAGGCTCCTTCCCCTTGCTGGCTTTGCCATCACCATGATGTTTTTTCTAGATTGAATTCCTGTAGATATCAACAATGACTAACAAATACCAGGTGTTCAGTTTGTGCTAACACTGTGCTGAGCACTTACACACATCATCTCACCCACCCTCTTTAGCTAGTCTACAAGAGCAATTGTCATCCCAAGTTAGAACTAGGAAACTGAGGCGCAGAGAAATTGAGCCATTTGCACCAGGTTGGATGGTAATGAAATGGTGCACTTGGAGGTGGAATTAAGGTAAGGTTTGGGGGGACCTCTTACCATATGAATTCACCAACTTACACTGTTTTGCTGTTTAAATATCTACTTTGGGATATTTTGGAGAGGTGGAACATTTTCTCATACGTTTGAGGCTTGTTACATTCCCTTGTTTAGTGATTTTTCCTTTTGCATCCTTTGTATTTTTTATTTGCTAAACTTGTCACACCCCATGCCCACCCCAATTTGGAGTGTCAGTGCATTACAGTGTAAACAAGATGTACTTTAGGTGATGGGTTTTATCCTCAGGTTTTTGTTGGGTCAAGGTGGGAGTTAGCGCTGGTGTCACATCTCACTAGTGGCTGTGGGGTGTGTTCACCTCCCTTTAGTGGTGCCATTTGCAGTGGGTTAGTCCTGGGGAAGTTGGCTCTTTCTCTCCAGTTCCTTGGAGAATTGTCCTGGAAATATTCAGAAGACTCGGGATGTTTCTTCTGTCACCTGATGAGATAGTGACAGGTGCTTTTGCATCAGTGTCTTTGTAAAGTGGCTAGTTCTCCTTTATGTCAAATGACCACACTGCTGCAGGACTGAAATCTAGTTTTGTTCTGCTGTGAACCTGCTCTGAGACTTGGGAAGAAGGAGAAAGGCTCCTCCCCACTGCACCCCCATCCTAGAACTAATAACTGAGTTTCATAAAATTATAGACAAGTATACAAGATAAACCTATAAAAATTAATTGCATTTCTATATGTATTAACATTCCTCTTTGCTGAGTGTGTGTGTGTGTGTGTGTGTGTGTGTACAGATCTGTCTCTGCCTCTCTCACATCCGTCATGCTAGACAAATTCAATTATCTCCCATCAAATCTGAAGTCACCACCTTTAGATTATACTGACCTAAATAATCAAACCATGAAAGGAAAACTTTGTGATCAGTTTTTGGAATGGGGGAGGAACAGAATTATTTATAGAGATTGTTTCCTTGTCTTTCTATTTCATTTTTGAGCCCTTCTTTTGAGTTTTTGTTCTTTTTATTCATTGTGAATATGAGTGAAAATGGAACTTATTTTAATAATATCTCCCTGCCAAAGCTTTCACTTTTGAGGCTTGCAAAGATAGCATCTTAAGAGAAAAAAAATGTTTTCAGGTATGCAGAAAATCAAACTGTCGTTCATAGAATTTTGCAGTTTAATATTCTCCCCATATTTTTTCTTTATTAGATTTCACAATGTTACGAACTAATATCAGCCCTTGTTAAAGCATTTAGAGAAGGGAATAAGTGATAAAGAGTGAAAGTCTTTTTCAACCTCATCCTATACTACTCAACAATTTGGTATTTAGTCTTCCAGACTTCCGTCCATATAATTGTACAGATAATCACCCAATGTCAGATATTATCTCAACACATATCACACACATGTACATCGCATCTGTAATTGCTCCTTCCTGCTCTTCCTTTCCTTTCTCCCCCTTCCCTCTTTCTTTATTTGCTATGTTGTCTCTCTTTCTACAGTGGATGTCCTGAACTTTTAAAAACCAATTGTGTGTACTCCATAAAAAGCTTCATCTTAGTCTATATTCTTTATAGAGGTTCTGTGTTTTTTATATAATTTTTTCTAATAAATACTAGATAGAGGAGAAGTAGAAGCTAGCTGTAAGGAAGACAAATATTTTCCAGCAATTGTTTGATGAAAATCAGTATTCATTCATAATATAAACTCTCAGATAAGAACTTCCTAAACTTGATGAAGAACATCTACTAAAAACTTACAGATAATATTATAGTTAATGGTAAAGGGCTGAATACTTTCCCCCTAAGATAGGGAGAAAGGCAAAGATGTCTACTCTCACTACTCTTAATCAATACAGTGCTGGAAGTTCTAGCCAAGGATCTAAGGCAAGAAAAAGATCAGAAAGGAAGACAGAAAATTGACTCTATTTGCAGATGACATGATTGGTCTACATAGAAAGCCCTAATTGATTCCCTGTTGATTCTCAACAAATGGTGCTAAAAAAACAAATCTTATACAAGTCTCATACTTATACAAAAGTAACTCAAAAAAGATCACAGCCTTAAAAGTACAAATATAATAGACCACAGCCTTAAAAGTAAAACTATAAAACATTTAGAAGAAAAAGAAGAGGAGATCTTTGGAGCATAGGGATAGACAAAGAATTCTCAGACATGACTCCAGGGCAGCAGTTCTCTAACTGTGGGTCGTGACCCCTTTGAGGGTCGAATGACCCTTTCAAGGGGTTGCCTAAGACCATCCTGCATATCAGATATTTGCATTACAATTCATAACAGTAGCAAAATTACAGGTATGAAGTAGCAATGAAAATAATTTTATTGTTGGGGGTCACTACAACATGAGGAACTGTATTAAAGTGTCGTGGCATTAGGAAGGTTGAGAACCACTGCTCTAAGTCATGATCCCTTAAAAACTAAATTGCCAAGTTGGACTTTAGCAAAGTAAAACCCTTTTTTTCTGTGAAATACCTTCCTACAAGAATGAAAAGGCAATTATCAGATTGGGAGAAAATATTTACAAACCACATGTTTGACAAGGGGCTAGTATGTAGAATATAGAAAGAGCTCTCAAAACTTGGCCAGGCACAGTGGTTCACACCATGATCCTAGCACTCTGAGAGCTCGAGGCAGGTAGGTGGCTTGAGCTCAGGAGTTTGAGACCAGCCTGAGGAAAGGGAAACCCTGTCTCTACCAAAAATAGAAACACTAGCCAGGTGTTGTGGCAGATGCCTATCGTCCCATGGTGGTGGTGGGCACCTGTAGTCCCCACCTTTTGGGGAGGCTGAGGCAAAGAGGATCACCTGAGCCCAAGAAATTGAGATTGCTGTGAGCTCTGATGATTCCATGGCACTCTCCCTAGGGAGACAGAGTGAGACTCTGTTTCAAAAAACAAAAGTTCAATGGTAAAAAACTAACAATCCAGTAAGGAAATGGGGAAAAACACAAAGAGATATTTCATTGAAAGGGACATACAGATGGCAAATAAGCTTATGAAAAGATGTTTAATGTCACTGGCTATTAGGGAAATAGAAATTAAAATCACAATGAGATATTGCTACGCACCTATCAGAATAACTCAAATTTAAAAAGTGATAATACCAAGTGCTTGTGAGGCTGTGGAGAAACAGTACTACTCATATATTTCTGTTGCGATGGTAAGGACTTTGGAAAACAGGTTGGCAGTTTGTTGTAAAACTAAAGATGCAGCTACCATATAACTGAGCAATTGCAACTCCTGAGCATTTATCCCAGAGAAATGAAAACTTGTGTTTACACAAATACCTGTACATGAATTTTAATAGCAGCTTTTATTCATAAGTTGTAACTGCAAGTAAGCCCCCTCAATAGGTGAATGGTTAGAGAAATGGTGGTACATCATATCGTGGATATGATTCTATTTATATAACATTCCTGAAATGATAAAATTATAGAAATGGAGAACGCAATAGTGGTTGACAGGTAGTGAGGAGTGAGCAAGGGAGAGGGAGCAGGGTGTGGTGATGAAAGGGCACCAGGAGGATCCCCATGGGAGTGGAAATGTTCTGTCACTTGGCTGTGTCAGTGCGTATCCTGGTTGTGAATTTACATTACAGTTTCATGCGATGTTGCCATGGTTAGAACCTAGGAAAGGGACATGGGGTCTCTTCTTCTTATTTCTCCGTATAATTTCTTACACCTGCGTGTGAATCTACAATTATCTCATAGGTCATTGAGAGTACATTGTTTTTTTCTCCCCAGTGAATCTCCTACACTCCTTCCAGCAGCTGCTGTTATATTTCACGGAATGTCTCATTTTACTCTATGTCCTATGTACTTAGGCAGAGGGTTTTTTGTTTGTTTTGTGTAATTGGTTGTTGTTAAGAGTTAGATTGAGGAGAATATAGCTGAAAACTAAGAAAGAGAAAAAGTGTTTTTCTGTCTTTCTTTGAGACAAGTTCCTTAAAAGTATGTTTGTGTCTTATATTGGAAAGCGATTGATTTCCTTTCCTAGGTTTTTACTCTTGACTCTGATAGAAGGCCTGGGGTCACAGGGGCTCAACACACTTTGGTGGGGGTCTCTGACCTGTTGCAACAGCTTATCAATGGCCTTGAACTTTCCTGTTTTTAATGACCCCCAATCCACCTTAGAAATGCCCTAAAATACTTCTGTTACTGGCCACGTTTGAGGTTGTTACCAGTAGAATTTGTGTGCTTCCCTTTTGGCCTCTTCCTCCTCTCCTGGCTGACTCTTCTCTGACTCTGTGATCAATGGATTTCACAAAACTAAGTGGTATTTGCCACTGAAAGCTCTGAGTTTCCAGGGTTGCATTATGTGACCTCATAGGAAGTACACATCCATTATCATGGTGATTTCTTTTTAACAGTAGTTAAGCTTTCTAGAAAAACAGAGAGTATGGTTTTTTTTTTTTCATATTAGCAGATGGCCAGCCATTCATTATCAAGAGAAGCTAAAGAACCAAAATCCACAGTTATTTTGTTTGCAGCCTATTGGTCTTACATTCCCAGTCATTTGCGGCCTAAAGAGTTAAGAACAACCTGTGTTCTTAGGTGGGAGGAACAACCACCATCTAGGTTCCATGTGGCTCTAATGTTAATTTCCATCAATGAGCAACTTATATATCAGCTATTGAAAGTTTCACATATGAATTACTGGGTTTCTGACAAATGTGGAGAGAGCCTGCATATTATATTTATCCTTTCTTAACTTTGATGGTGGCTTTTTCTTTCATTTTTAAACATTTTTAATTTCAAAGTTTCAAGGAAGGGTAACATCACAAAATAAACTCAATAGTGAAAAATTTGTTGCTGTTTTTCTTCCTGTATCCTGTCTTGCCATGTTTTTTCCCTTTTGGTGGGAACAGCTAACAGCATCACAGTGTAGGGGAGGGTTGCAGCTGATGGAGGCTTCGAGGCTCACCCTTGGCTCCATGACGCTGACCTTGCCCTTGTTTGTCAATAGCACCTTTGACTCAGCAGTTTGCAGACCCCTCTCCCTGCTGGGTGGTTGGTCTGGTCTCTGGTGAGCACCAGGAGGCCACATCTGTTCCATGCCTCCCAGTGGTCCTGAACTCACAGTGATTGTGGACCCTGATGCTGAGTGCAGGACATTGAAATGGCATTAAGAGGACAAGAGGGCAAAATGTTTCACTTTGAGCTGTGTCATCACCATCATCTAGCAGTTAATAAAGCCTTCTCCAGTGCCAAGCACATTGTTGAGTTCTTTCCATATATCATCTCGGTCTCAAACTTGACCACTGGAGGACCAGCTGAAACACCCAAGTTTCTGATTCAGTAGGTGTGGGTTAGGGCCTGAGAATATGCGGTTTTCACAAGTTCCCAGGGGAGGCTGATCCTGCTAGCCCTTAGCTTTAAGATCCAAGTTAATCTGCCGATTTGACCATGAAGTAGGTAGCATTATACCCACTTTATCATGAGGAAACAGCAGCTAGAAAGGTCAGGGAACTTGACCATTGGCCAGTGCAACTACCTAATCAGCAGAGGCAGCGAGTGCTAGAAAGGCCCTAAGAAGACATCAGGGCTGAGGCCTGGGGAGTCCTGGAGGGTGTGATGGGGTTTGAGAGTCAGGCACCGAGGGTGAGTAAGACCTGGGGTGATGCATGGGGAAGAGCCTCCTTAGAGAGGATGTGGGGATGGCCAGGGGGTCACAGTGGTTATCAGGGGAGAGCAGCGCTAGAAGGAGACCAGGAAAGGATTAAAGGAATCTGTCCTGTGGATGACTTCCTCTGTGCCAGCATGTCACGGCTCTGTCTGTGTGAGACTCTGCCCACCTGGTCGTGTTTGCGTGAGGTTCTCTTCGTGCGGGGCTCTGCTCGAGCGGTATTCTGCCCATCCCAGGCCACTTCTTCTCCCCTTCAGGCTCCTGTTCCATATTTTCTGTCAAAAGGGGGAAAGAACTGTAAAAAAAAATGCAGAAGGAAAACATAATAAAATTTCTTTTTGAGTTTGTTTTGTGATGTAATTCTTTGGGCTCTTAAATTAGAAAAGGAAAGAAAGCAAGGGGAGAGCCACACACACGTGCAGCAGAGGGGGGACGCCTCGCCGCCAGCCCACCGGCTTAACAGATGTCTCCAATGCATGGGTTCCGATCTGGAGCTGGGAGGACCCGTGTGGAAGCTTGGAAGTAGAGTTTAAAGCAGGTTGCAAGCAGGTGGCCTCTTGGCCAAATCCCTCAGGTTGTGTTTTATTTGGCTGCAGTAGTATTTGAAAAATATTCAAAGTAGCTTAAAGTGTGGGAGTTTCATAATAAAACCCGTTTTCCGACTTTCCTTGAGGAACTGGGAGTGCTAGGACTGGGGCAGCGGATGCTTGGTGGTAAAAGGGTCTGGCTCCCAGTGTCAGCCTCTTCGGCACAGGCTGGGGGCCCTGGAGCGTGCTGCTGCCTCTGGTTTAGAAAGTTCTGGACTCGGACTTACAGCTGGTGACTTGAGGGCCGGCACTTGCTGGACTCTTCCTCTTCACTTGCCCCTGGCAGCTGTGTGAGAGATCGCACCTTAAACGTGAAACAGTGCACAGCGCGGGGTAAAGAACTGGTTCTTGGCGACACCGGGGCCCTTGGTCAAGCGGACATTTGGAAAGAACTTCATAATGGCAATCTGTGGACATGTAAAGGAATTTCTCTACTGCTTTTTAAGACAATGTAAACCACTCCTTTCATTTTTTTTTAAATTTATAATGTGTTTTAAAATGTGTTTTTTAATATTATTATTATTATTTTACAAGATCCATGCAGTCTACGTGATGCTTTATAGGGCGTATCCGGCTACAGCTGGAGCACTTCTGGGTGTTTTATGGCAAATTATTCTCAGATTACCCTCTAATGCAAGAAGGTCTGCCTGTTGTCTGAGCTCCCTGGGTCGTATAGAAACCCCTCCGACTTGATAGAAAACAGCTGCCTCAGTCAGCTGTTCCAAAAAAGGAGCATTTTTCAGGCCTAAAGCAGCAGGAAAAAGGTTTTTGGAACAGGAGATTTTGAAAAATGTTGAATTACTCTTTCCTTGCCATTAAAATGTGATTTAATTTTGTTACTAACAAATTGTATAAATCTGAAAAGAAGTACTCTGAATGGAGTGTAAGTGTGCTCTGGAAATGCTTACAGTATGTCCTGGGGGCGCGTTCCCCGGGGAGGGCAGCACAGAACTCCCGCTGACCTCCTCATCCCTGGGCCTCAGCCTGGCTGGGCCGGGGTCAGGGGCCAACCCACAGGCCTCCCTCCCCTCTCCCCTCCGTGTCCCTGCTGAGCCCTACAAGAAAGGGGTCAATTGTCTGAGGCCTCCCTTTGTCTGAGGGGCTCCCTGGGCCTCTGAGTGCGGAGTGTATCCCTGCACCCTGCACGTGCAGGTGTGTGCATGCACATTTGTGAGTGTGTGTATGTATACGTGTGTGTGTGTGTGTGTGTGTGCAAGCATTGCATGCGCACTTGAATAAGCATGTGCACACACGTGCACTGTGAAAGTGCACGTGTGCGTGTGCATGCACACATCTTAGTGTGAGGGTGCCTGCACATGTGCTTCATGCATTTCTGAGCTGCTGATGCATCTTAGCAGGGCGAGGGGCTCGTAAGGCAAGCAAGTGAATCATTTCTGGCTCATCTCAGCAGATCACATAGCTACCTTTATCTGGTATTTGCTGTGGTACAGAAACCCCAGGGACTTTCCCACCTCCCCTGTTTTCCCCGTAGGCCTGGGGAAGATCAGGCTTATATAAGGATGCTCCTTACACAGCTCACTTGCCAATGTTGCCCCATCGGTGTGATCCAACCTGGGGTTTCAAGGTGAGATTTGTGCAAACTTGTCTGCACGGTCTCAGCCCCTTTGTGGAGCTGCCTAATTGGATCTAGTGCATTTGGCCCTGTTTCCACAGTGACTAAAATGCCCTGTTCCTGTCCACCCTGTAAGTTGGTTCCTCTGTAGTGCAGGGTCTTGCATCTGTCCTGATCATCATGTTCCCTCCAAAGGCCTGTGCACACAGAGACCTGCAGGGAGCTGTGGCTGGCCTGGCCTTCTGTGCGAGCCAGCTCTGTCCACTGCCACTTCCATGATTCTCACTTTCTTCTTTAGCAAGGGTGTCATTGTAAGAATGACAATAAAATATATGGGATTCAGAAGCCAGGAAAAGAGTAATAAAAACTCTCCATTGAAATTCACCTTTGTGAAAGACACACCACCAGGGCCCCTTTAACCAGCACAGCTGCCAGAGAGCCACTTTCTCTGTGTTTTTTTTTCCCTGTTCTTGTCTTTCCCACCCCATTTCCTTTCCCTACTCCAGCAAGGGCTTATCTTTCAACTGGAAAAGCCACCAATTAAACTGTACTCCAAAGCTTATCAAAATATTCAGTCAGTAAAATTATCTTATAATTAGCCTAACTCTAAGCCAGAACTTTTTAATCCCAAGATATGTAAAGTTACCCAGCAGGCATGTGAAATCTGTAAATTGCTCCTTCTGACCTTCTGGCTATAGTTTCTGCTTTTCTTTCTTTCCCCAAGTAATTTCCTCCTTGTTCTTTAAATTCTTGATCATCCCTGAGGCATCTTCCTCTACTGTTTGTTTAAATTTCAAAAAGGAAATATACTCCTGGTTTAGTTAAGACAGATAACTGAATAGATTCAGGTGTGTGTGATAGGAAATCAACCCAATATTATCTATTTTGTGCCTGCACTTTTAGATTTTCTTTTTGTAAACTTAAGCCTTCTTCCCTCTGATTGCTGATGGTTCACAATCATTTGGATGCTCACAGTGGTAGCATATAGACTAATTATTTTGCAGCCCACTTATTCAATAATATCTGGGGGACTTTGTAGTGTGTCAAGCTGGACGGTGGCATTGGGCTTTCTTATTTCAACTCCCTCCCTCTGCCTCCTCCCTGCTCCTTCCAAACTCCCACTACCTGGGGACCCTGGTGTCATCTTGCGCCACCTGTGACAGCACCATGAAAGTCACCTCCCCAGGTCCAACCTCACTGGGGCTGACAATCAAGGGAACCAAGAATGATGTTTGGGGATTTAAAGGTGTAACTCCACACAGAGGTGGTATTATCAATGACACTTAGGTTCTTTTTTTTTTTAAATACATGTATTTTATTATTCTTCATTACATTATTTCCGCCCCCCCACCCCTCCGTGGTAAGACAGAATTGATTTACAGAAAAGAATACAGAAAACACCAAAGCTCCTGGTAGAGGGAGAGATTTCAAGTGGGGAGAGAGAAGCTCTCTTCGTTCCTCTCCCGGTCTTTCCCCGTCTCCTCCTCTAGGCCTCTAGCCTCAGGGTATATATAGGTGTATGGGTACACTTAGGTTCTTAACTGTTGTGAGCTTCTTAAAGTAATCATGCTATAGTTGGGCACACAAGGGTGAATGAGACTTACTCACACGTGTTTGACGTCGACCATTGCTTGTTACATGATGAAATATTTTCAAAGCTATCAGAGTTAACTTAAAACATTAAATTTTGAAATATGCCAACTTTTCATAAGTGGGGTATCGCCTTTATTATTTACAGAGTTTTCCTTGTCAGGCAGTGGGCATATACACATATACACATACATGGATATAAACACACAAATATAGAAAAACTGCTTCATCCTTACATTAATCCTGTAGGAAAATAATTATTTTGCCCCTTTTACAGTTGGGAAAATTGAGGCTCTGTGAGTTTCAGTAACTTGCTGATGCAGCTGAACTTGGCTGGCTGGCCTGGCTCTTTTGTAATCCACTATTGCCCTGGTGGGAACCAGGGGAGGCCTGTGATGTGTGATTTGAGCCTCGCTTGTGCTTGAGAGGTTTTGCAGACAACCCTGCAGAGAAAAGAGGAAAGTCACAGTTTCATGTCAACCTCCACTTGTTGCTGTGTCCAGCAATTGGTTGCATGATGTCTCGATGTCACACATGAATTTCAGGCTCTATTTCTTTGCTGTCCTCGGAGCTGAGGCTTGTTGTGCTTGAGCTTAGGGGATCAGTGTGAGGCCGTGCTGATCCCTGCAGGGAGGCACTGGCCCAGGTGGCCAGTCTTCCCGGTGGCATGGGCTTCACCTGGTGCTCTTGGAGGATGGGGTAAAAAGGAACTGGCTCCCAGGACCCCAGATGGTTGTGTTCTCCTAATGCTGAGCTTGGAGTCAGCCACATGCTACAATTTCATCCTTTCGTGGCTGTGTCTGAGAACTCAAAGAACCTGTTTTGGAACTCTTTGCTGATGAAGGACACCTTCTGTCTAATCCAAAATGAAATACTTTATGCCTCTTTAAGAGCCTTTCAAAATACGATTATCTTCGAAGAGCTAAGTTGACACTAAAGGGCTGTCACTAAAATGTGTTTTTTATGATGCAACAGGGGTGGAGCATTTTAGGAAATGTTTAAAAACAATCAACCACATGAAGTAAATTTTCTTACGAATTCAGCATATTCTTGATACTATTTAATTTTTTTTTCTCTCTTTTTAATTACAGCTCGGGTTGACGATAGCCATTCGCTATAGCCACAGGTAAAACTTTATATATATATATATTTTTTTCTTTTTCTTTTTTAATTTTTTTGAGACAGAGTCTCTCCATGTCACCCTTGGTAGAGTGCTGTGGCATCACAGCTCACAGCAACCTCAAATTCTTGGGCTTAAGTGATTCTCTTGTCTCAGCCTCCCAGGTAGCTGGGACTACATATATTTTTTCTCCTAAGAAATATCCTTACCAATTTATGCTTTTTTGCTTGAGGCTCAAGTTTTTCAGCTTCATTTTTGTGGCTGCTCTACCACTATATCAGTGTCATAGGTGAAATTATTCTAGTTGCTTGACTTGCAAGAGTGCACCATTTGTTGGAGAAATAAGGTCTTTGCATAAAAGTGATGGTAGGTGGCGCATTTTTTTAAAAACAAAGAAATGGAATGCTCTAGGGACAGGGATATGGAAGTGACTTCTGGGTAATGTTTTCACTCCCCAAGAATGAGAACTGAAACCTGGGCAAGGCTCAGTTGTGAGGCCCTTGACCCCATCCATGGGGGGGCCTCTCTCCCCTGTCCTAGTGCATTTGACAATGGTGAAAAGCCTCATTTTTGACTTGCTTCATGATTTCTGCCTTTGACTCGGAGGCATCACGTTTATAAAAAAATGTTTGTTTCTTGTGCTAGTATCAGGTTTTTCTGTTTTGCATGCATCACAATGCATTGAGATGTTAAATTAACTAAAGTAGGATCCAGCTCCAATGGAGGGGTGGTAAGCAGGTGCTCTTGCTTAGGAAAACTGTGCTCATGGCCTCCCCACCATGCCACCCTCTGGACATAGGTTTGGCACTCAGGGACATCTGGTCAGCTTTTGATAAAAAAAATCCAGAGTTACCTGATTTCAAAACAAGGTGGCCTCCTAAAAATGCTTGCAACAAGTGTATGTGTGGTTTCAATTTAAGTGTGAACTGGGCAACCACAGATAATCTCTGAGACCTAGAAGGCTGTGGGGAGAAGGGAGGGCAGGCATTTGGATGGATTTGGGGGATGGATTTGACCTGTGGACATGAGCATATAGGAGGAAAGGCGTTCGTGTGGGGTGCTCCTGGAGACCTGTAGAGGAAAGCTGCTGCAGAGAAGCTCACGGCTGTGCATGATTATGCAGGGGAAAAGAAGTATCTTTTCTTTGCCCATCCCTAGGTTCACGGCTGAGTGTGGTGGGGCCTCTGCTAGCCTTTTGGGTTTCCTCCCAGCATGCTGCTTGCTTTCTCAGAGTGAGTGACCCTGGAAGAAGGAACAGATGGGAGTTGCCTCTTTTCTGCGCCCCATTCTGAGAAGTCATAGAACATCTCTTCCACTGGTTGGCGTAATTGCAAGCCCCACCCCCCCCCATGGTCGAGGAAGGGAGCAGAGACCCCAGCTCTCAGCATGGGAGAGTCATGTGGTCACAAGAGTACATGGGGTGGGAGACCGTGGTGTTGGCTCTCTGGAACATGTGGGCAACCACAGAGCCCAGCTGGGTGTTGGGAGCTTTGTTTGGGTCTCACACTGTCCTTGTGATGTGGAACTTGCTGGTTGGGGATGCACAATAGGGATGTGTGAGCAAGGCTGAAGGACAGAGCCGAACTGATCAAGGGTGGCTCTTAGAGGAGGCAAATCTTTGTGTTTTTTTTGAGACAGAGCCTCAAGCTGTTGCCCTGGGTAGAGTGCTGTGGCTTCACAGCTTACAGCAACCTCCAACTCCTGGGCTTAAGTGATTCTTTTGCCTCAGCCTCCCAAGTAGCTGGGACCTCAGGTGCCCACCACAACTCCGGCTATTTTTTGGTTGCAGCCATCATTGTTGTTTGGCGGGCCTGGGCTGGATTCAAACCCACCAGGTCAGGGGTATGTGGCTGGCGCCTTAGCCGCTTGAGCCACAGGCGCTGTGGCAGAGGAGACAAATCTTACACGATCCTCATTCCCCTGAAGTGCAGATGTGGGAGTGAGGCCCCTCTGACCCCTGGCAGGCTGTTCATAGGGGTCCCTCAGAACATAAAGTCTTTAAATTGCTGTCTGGCATTTGTATGGAGGAGAGGCAGAGTTGGGGGAGGCTGAGGAGGTGTGGGGTGGATCTTAAATGCTCAAATTGCTTTTATAGTACTAGTAGTTCAGCCTTGACCCCATGCTTAGAAGCCACTCCTCCAACAAAAGCCCTGCAGAGAACTGGGCAGAAGGCGAGGCGAAAGTTTAGCAGTTGTGAGCTGTGTGTGAGCACGGCCGTTCAGGCTCGGCCCTATGCCCACATCATGGCTGTGTGCTCCTGCCAGCCGCCTTCCGTGCTCTGACCAGGACCTGGCAAGTGTGGCTTCCCTCGTGCTGAGTCTCCAGGGACATTTGCTTCCAGTCTGTCCTGTCTCCTATTTTGGCTCAGGTGTTCAGTGCAGAGCAGGAGTCATGAACATTCACATAAGTGCAGCAACAAACAAGCAAACAAAATCTTAATAAGTGGGAGAAGAGACACTGAAAGTGATGTGACGGAGGAGGAGGAAAGTGAAGACACCTGCTGGCCCTCCCTTGCATGTTCCAAGGTCCTTCACCATCTGTCCTGGGGGTTGGGGACCTGGGAGCGAGTAGGGCAGCGGTTCTCAACCTGTGGGTCGTGACCCCTTTGTAACAATGAAAATACATCCTGCATATCAGACATTTACATTACGATTCATAACAGTATCAAAATTACAGGTATGAAGTAGCAACAAAAATAATTTTATGGTTGGGGGTCACCACAACATGAGGAACTGTATTAAAGGGTCATGGCATTAGGAGGCATCAGGAAGGTTGAGAACCACTGAAGTAGGGGCCCAGTGACACTAGTATTCACAAGACACTGTCAGAGTCACCTGGTATCACCTGCATAGGAGTCTGAAGACTTTAGGAGTAGAGGTAAAGATAAGAAAGTGATTGCAGTAACTCAGAAGCAATGCCAGGCCTTTTGGGATTGGTTGGGCCTCTAACAAAATGTAAATTTCTGGTTCACACAAGCCACAGTGGGAGAGAGTCATGGAGGAGCTTAACCTGTTCCTGGACCTACATCTTTAATACTGTGGAAACAGAGAAGGTCTTATCAAAGGGTTGCGCTTTCCAAAAATTACTTCTGAAATATAAAGAATTCTAATTTAAAAACTCCAAGAAGTATAACAGCATTTGTAAATTTGTGGCGGGAAAGAAACCCACCCTCTGGGACAGCCTCAGTTGCCAGGAATTGATGGCACTTAATAAGGTATCACTGTTAAGCCATCGGTAGGCTGGGCCTGCACCACTTGCCACTCCTTCCCTGTGTTCCTTGTCCCCTCTTTGGCATGAGTGGACACAGGAGAGATGGGTCTTTTCACTCAGAGACCTTCGGGTCACTTCGTTGCCTCAAAGTGGTGGTGACTCCACTGCCTCTCCTGCCTGGTCCTGCCACCTACCTCTTCCAGGAGGAGAAAGATGAAAGGTGTGGGTCTCTGGTTGAATGCTCTTTTAAAAAATCCTTTTGGCTTATTTGGGCCAGCTGAAACTTAATTTCTTTTGGTTACTTTTTTTTGGTAAAATATACTTAACCTAAAATTGACCATTTGTCTTAGTCTGTTCTTGCCGCTATAACAAAATACCCTAGACTGGATAACTTATAAAGATCAGATATTTATTTTCTCACAGTTCTGGAGGCTGAGAAGTCCAAGATCAAGGTGCTGGCAAGTTCAGTGTCTCTGCTTGCACAATGCCACCGTGTTGCATCCTCTGGAACACTGTGTCCTCACCTGGTGGAAGGGAGAGGGACAAGCCAGTTGGACACTTTGTGAAGTCTCTTTCATAAACAAGGGGATTAATGCCATTCATGAGGGAGGATGGCCTAATTACCTCTTAAAGGCTCCTCCTCTTCATACTATCACATTGACCATTTAGTTTCAACACTTGAATTTTGGAGGGGATACATTCAAACCAAAGCACCGTTTTAACCATTTTTAATTGTTTAGTTCAGTGGCATTAAACACATTCACATTATTGGGCAATTAATACCACTAGCCATCTCCAGAACTTTCTCATCATCCCAAACTGTAACTTTATACCCATTAAACAATAAATTTCCCTTTCTCTACCCTCACTCTCCTCAGCCGCTGAGAATGTCATAGAAGTTACTAGAATTTCCTTCCTTCCCTTACATGTGTATACTACATTTTGTTTATCCATTCATCTGTTGATGGACATGCACACTTGGGCTTCTGCCCACAGTTGTGAATACTGCTGCCATGAACTGGGTTTCCCACCACCATCTCTCTTGATCCTGGACCTCCCATTGGAATTTTGGAAACAGGCCTGGTAATGACAACCTAAAGCCCCAACTCTTATGTCTAAACATATTTCTACCCACACAAGAGAAAAACCAGGGAGCCCTCAATTCCAGCATCTGGGTTCTGGGTAAACGAGACGAGGGAATATCCCTTTAACATCCTGCTTTCAATTCTTTTGGGTATATACCCAGAAGTGGAGTTTCTGAATCACCTGGTAATTCTGAGTTTAATTTTTCTGAGGAATGGTTGTACTGTTTCCCTGTTGACTACTTCAAAAAAAAGGGGTCATATCTAGGGTTTCCAAAGCTCTGGGTCACCAAAGGTTCATGGTTGCTAGTGAGGGCTAGTTCCCATTTCCCTTGTCACGTTTACCCAGAACCTAGATGCTGGAATTGAGGGCTTCCTGGTTCTTCTCTGTGTGGGTAGAAATACGTTTAGACATAAAGTTTGGGGCTTTAGGTTGTCGTTACCAGAACTGTTTCCAAAATTCCAATGGGAGGACCAGGGTCAGGAGAGATGATGGCGGGAAACCCAGCAGACTCCCGTAGCAGGTGGGGCTTGGAGTGGGGGAGAATGTGGTTCTAAATTGGCAATGGGGGGGGGATGGATTTTCTCTTGAAGACAAGTGGATTGGTGGGGTTTTAAAGAACATTAGTGTGGGAAGGAGGGAAAGAAGTCACTAAAATCCTCTAACATTGGCCAGTAGGCAGGGTGACTCAGGCTGCTGCAGACACAGGGGTCGGGGTTGAGGTGGAGAGCTGCCCCAGGGCCACAGGGGGCCCTTGTGTGGCACAGAAGGCTTGACACCCAAGGGGGCCTGATTTGGTTTTCATGCATATTCAGGGGGCTTCAGCTAACACATCTTCCTTACTCACATGAACAGTGTTCCACTATCACATCTCCCTCATCCAAACGAACGGTTGCAGGGGGCATGTGAGTGGGCACACACACTCACCCTGACACACAGCACATGTCCAACCACTTCCACTTCTGCCCTGACACCTCTAACTCCTGCTAGACCAGTTATTTCATATCTGTCTGTATGGTCCGGGAGTGCCCGTGCGTGTGTGTGTGTGTGTGTGTGTAAGAGCAAGAGCACATGGGTAGGGGCTTGGAGGTGGGGAAGTGGAGAATGCCCTTGTCACGTCCCGACAGCAGGAACATGCTAAGCAAGGAGAGCTTCTGCCGTGACAGCACGAGCACCTAACAACAGCTCTTGCCTGCATTTCATTTATGATCACGGCGTTCTAATTTACCTTTGTAAAGTCAAGTCATTTTCTCAGAGTGGAAAATTATCTCTTGGTGTTCATTCCCCACTGTTTGGCTTGAGGTTTATGGGTGGAATCCACACGATGGTGACAGCTGGGTAACCCCCAGAAGTGCCCTTTGCAGATAACAGATCTCGGGGCCTTACCACCCACACAGTGGGGAAATTGTTCCCACTGTGTGGGTGTTTTGTTTTTTTCTTTTTCTACCAGATATTGAAAGAGAATTTAGAGGTTCTTCCTACTCAACCCAGTGTAGCAGCCTGAAGAAGGCCCCTCCCTCCTGGTGGGTACCCCTAGGCAAAGATGAAAGAGGAACCAGGCTCAGAGGTGAACACCTCACCTTTGACACTTACTTCTCTGATACTGGAGAGACCACGTGAACTACCAGCATGGAATTTTTGTGTGGTGCCTCTTATGCCTATATTTCTAAGAAAAGCTCATGAAAGCAGAGGATGAGTACAGAGAACTAGCCCCTAGTAGAATGATTTTGCTTTCTTTCTTTCTTTTTCCTTCTTCTTTTTTTGGGGGGGTGGGGTGGGGATGACTGTCTTTCTTTAATAAATGAGGAAGAAACCAAATTTTTCATTTGCTTCTGTGATAGGTAAATAGAGGTCCACTGAGGTGCGGCTTTTAGGCAAAGCCTAAAGGTGATTCTTCCCTACTATTGATTTCTTCCTATTGGTTTCTCACCAAAGAAAGGCCAAATTTGGTATCTTGTCCAGGCCTGTGCCCAATCTTGATATTGGAGTCATTGGTACCAAACTCCTAAAAAGCCTTGGTATTCCCTGGAGGCTGGTGGGAGGAAGGGAGAGCCTGGAGCCTGTACCAGATCAAACCCAGAGAGATGGGAACGTTGCTGGGCAGCTTGACCGTCCCTGACCTGTACCTTCCCAGGTCTGCCCTGACAGCAGAGATGAAGACCTGGTGATGTAATAGTCACTCTGAGACTGTGTTCATGGTTTCCTATTGAACGGGCCTAGATGGCCTAGCAAAAATTGAAGGGGTCGTGTACTTTTATGTTCTGATTTAGATTAGGAGCAGAGTTTGAAGTTGAATCAAAATGCTTATTGAATGGACAGACAGCATCAATGAACAAATGAAATTGTCATCAGAAATACAAAAGGGAGGAAAAGACCAGAAACAGGGCCATGAGGCCTATTGGATTTTGATTTCAAGTGTTGGCAAAAACCTAGCGACCCTCATTTGGAGCTGGTTTGATCTCGTAAAGACAGCTGTTGGAGACTGGTGTTCTCCACATTTTGTAAAAATAAACAAAAATGCCTTTCTGCCCTTTTTTTCTTCTTCCAGGGCAAAGTTGTTTCTGTCACTGGGGTGTTCTGGTCGACTGTTCCATCTGTCTCTTTTTCAAACTTCAGAGAGAAGCTCCAGCAAGATTTATACACAGAGTTGCCAGGAAATTATTCAATCCCAATGGTATAATCTTAGAAAGAAGAGCCATCTTTTGGACAGTTGCATTTTTGATAGCCTTAACACAAAATATTGCTCATAAAGGACAGACTGTGACTATTTGCAGGGTGTCCAAGTTATGTGCTTTTATACGTAGTGAGATCTTTGAGGGCTGAGGGCTGTGTTGTCTGTGTCTCTTGGCAAAGCTTGCCGCTGGGCTGTGGCTGTGCTGGATGAGGGGTGGCTGCTTTTCGGGGCTCAGAGGTATAAGGAAGTAGATGGATATTTTCTCTTATGCCTCCTATTCCTCTTTAGTCTCCTGACTTCCATCAGGTTAGTGGCATTGTCCCTTGGAGGCCTTCCAGCCTGGCCACATGGCCATTCCCTAGTCAAACCTTCATGGCACGTCTGTTGCCACACCCCTGAGATGGTCTCCAGGGAGTCTTCTGCCTGCCAGGAAGGAGCTCTGACGGAAACACAGATCCGATCACGCTCCTCCCGCTGAGAAGCCTCCATGGGTTTTCTTCTGTGAAGAGCAGAACCCTGACCCTCCGTGTGGGTTTCAGACCTCGTTCCCAACTCCTCCCTCCTCTACACCCCGATTTTGCTATTTCCCTTAAGGAATTCACTCCCTCCCTATTTTGGGACCAGCGAATTCACCCTTCAACACCTCCTTTTCACAGATTCATCAAGGACGCATGCTCCTTTCTGTCACTGGGTGTCAGGGCTGCTTCTCAGGTCAGACCCAGCTCTGTCTTCTGTCTCAGGCAGTAGGTGGGAAAGGCAGACTGCATTCCTGTCCCCTCCACGTGTCCCTCACGTCAGCATATGTCCTCAGAGCCAAGACCACTTGATAAAGCTATACTGAGTCTGAGGGTCTGGGAGGAATTGGTTAGTCATTCTTTTACATCTCCCTGGAAAATGACTCTTCACTTATTTTCAAAGGACTAAGGCACCCAAATCAAATCAATGTATAAATTCAACACAACTCAAATTAAAATCGCAGTAGGCTTTTTTGTACAAATCGGCAAGCAAATTCATGGTTTCTATGTAAAGGCAAATGATCTGGACTAGTCAAAGCAAGCTTGAAAAAGAGCAGTGTTGGAAGACTCACAGTGCCTCATTTCAAGACTCATTACAAAACTAGAGTAATTAAGCCAGTGTAGTATTGGGAAGGACAGAGATATAAGTTAAAGGGACATAAGAAAGAGTTCAGAGGTAGACCCACAGATGGATAATCAATTGATTTTCAACAAAGGTGCCAAGATGGTTCAATGGAGAAAGGACAATCTTCTACATAAATGGTACTGGAACAATTGGATGGCCATATAAAAAATCTGCACACTCCTTACCACGTACCTCACAGCATGTACAGCGAAGAACAAAGATGGATCATGGACCTAAATGTAGAACTGAAAACTGTACGACTTCTAGAAGAAAACACAGGAGAAAATCGTTGTGACTTGGGGCTAGTTAAAGCTTTCTTCAGGCACACAAAGTGTGGGAAAAAGTTGGTAAAAATGGATTTTATCAAAATTAAGAACATCTGCTCTTTGAAAAACACTGCTAAGAAGTTAAAAAAGCCACAAACTGGGAGAAAATATTTGCAGAACTTAAATGTGATAAAAGAGTTGTATACAGACTATGCATAGAACTATTACAACCCCAACCCCTTAACAAGAAAATGAAACAAGTCAATTTAATAAACGGGCAAGAATATTGGAATTGATACTTCACCAGTAAGACATGTAGAGAGCAAATAAGAACATGAAGAGTTGCTCAGCATCACCAGTTATTAAGGAAATGCAAATTAAGACTAGAATGCTGTTATACGTAGTGCCGTTGCATATGTATTAGAATGGCTTTAACAAAACCCCCACGTCAGAAATCACACTCCTCTAAAAAAACTGAACAATAGCCAAAAACCCCTAAAAATCAACCCTGACAATATGAAGTGCTGGTGAAGATGCAGAGGAAATATAACTGGTACTTTGCTGATGGCAGCAAAACGACACAGTCACTTTGGCAAAACATTTTGGTAGTTTCTCATCATGTTAAACACTCACCTACTGTATGATCCAGTGGTTCTGCTCTCAGGCACCCATACAAGAGAAATGCAAACATTTATCTACACTTAGACTGGAGTGTAAATGTTCTTAGCCCTTCTATTCATAATAGCCCCAAGCTGAAAATAATCCCCAATCTCCTCCCACTGGGAAATGGGTAAACAGACCATGTCACACTCAAACAGATAGATACTACTCAGCAGTAAAACGGCACTGTGTTGGGCAGAAGAATTCAGACGCAAAGGTCCATATATCATGTGGCGCTTTTTGTATGATGTTCTGGAAAAGGGCAAGCCGTAGGGAAGGAAACCGGTTAATGGGTGCCTGGGGATGGGCAGAGGGCTGACTAGAAAGTGCCCTGAGAGATTCTGAGGGTCACAGACGTATTTTAAGTCTTCATTGCAGTGGTGACACTACTATATGTTTTCCCAAACTCGTAGAACTGTGACCCCTCGAAAGGGTGACTATTACTGTAATTAACTTACATCTCAGTAAACTTGAATTACAGAGAGGGGAGTTCTGGGGCTGCTGTGTGGTGAGACGCCTGTGTGAGGTCGTGTTGATGGTTCTGTTTTCCAGCGCTTTTGAGTCTGGTCTGAGGGGTTTTGTCACATGGAATTGGCTTATGTTGTACATGCCCAGGGCAAGGCCTCCAGTTAGTGTTGAGCCCACTGTATCAGTTTCGATGAAGGCGGATTGTGAGGTGTGTGAGGGCGCCCTGCGTAGCTTGCTCATCTTTCCAGGCCTCTTCACATAAACACAGGTGCAGCCAGATCTTCTGTGGCCATGGATGCTCCAGACGGAAGGTGCTGGAAAGAAGCCCCCTCCCACTGGGGTGGTACAACCTGAGGCAATAAGATCTAACCTTGTCCTTCACCCTACAGCCTGTTGGGCCAGAGGAGCTGCCGGAGTGGGCCCTCCAGTCTTTGGTTTCCAAAGCTCCCAGGGGCACTGGGATGATGTCCCTCTGTAAAGCAGGTGCAGGGAGCTGAGGCCACGTTCCAGGAGGCCCTGCTCATCTCAAGCATCTGGAAAACTCATTGTCTGGCTGGCTTGCCGGAGATCCAGGGAATTAAGCTGTAGCTGTTTCCAGATCTCGCCACTGAGAAAGCAGCTCCCTGTTCTGTCCTGGCTGCTGAGCTGAGTATTGCAGGTGTTACTCCGATTCCCACTTGGTTGATTGCCACCTCCGGATGGTGGGCAGAGGGCAGGGCAGAGAGAGAACAGACCTGGAGGGAGACTCCCAGTGCATTCCTTGTTGTGCTGTTCTGCCAGGCTCAGGGGCGGCTGGCTCCCTCAGTGGGAGTCCCCATGGCTGACTGTCCAGGACAGCATTTGTGACAGCCCAGCTGGATAAGGGGAAGCACAGGTGAAGGTGCAGCAGGGCTGGAACCCACAGAAGACCTGGCTGGTTGCACCTGTGTTTATGTGGAGAGCCCTAGAAAGAGGAGCAAGCTACACAGGGCGCCCTCACACACCTCACAACCTGCCTTTGTGGAAAATGATACAGTGGGCTTTACCCAGTGGACCGTGATGGGAAGCCTGCAGCAGGTGCTTGCCCACTCCACGAGGTGCTGGCGGTGAGTTTTCCAAGGCCCTGCGCTTCTGTTGAGCAGGAGACAGAGGAGCTCTCTGGTCAGGCTGATGTGTTGAGGGCCTGGCTCCTCAGCTGATATTCTATGGCCTTCCTTGCAAGCCTGGGTTCGGGTGTTTCTTAAGTTTCAATACACAGTTAAATTGGCAGCTGTTATGAAGAGACTCACATGCTGTGTTGGCTTTTGTGTTGACAAAATACTCTCCCATAGTCCCTGAAAATATTTTTGTTCAATATTTGTTTGTGTGTTTAAACATAGAAATTAAACCAGCTTTCAACTAATCATGCCAATGGCTAGGACAGAATGGTAGCTTCTCCAAAACTGATCACCCAGAACCCATGTACGGCTGACTGTGCAATGGTACCGAGATTTGAGCGGACAGCAGGACCCACTGTCAGCCTCTGGAGCCAGCCGGCAGCCTGGGCTGGTTTGGTTTGGGTGGGCAGGCCTGCCCTGCTGATAATCCACAGGTGAGCAAGATAGTCAGCGGGTCACTGATTATTTTACCTTGATTATTCTCTTCCCACTTGTCTTCTCTCCTCTCCTTTTCCTGAATCTTAAGTGGAAAAAGACATGAAACCCAAGATGAGATTTTTAAAAAAACCATTCTAATTGAATGTAGATTTAATTTGTTCATTCAACAGTTCTTTTTAGCACCTGTTATGGGCAAGATAAGGTATAAGCACACTGTGTCTGCCTCCACATAAACACAGGTGCAGCCAGGTCTTCTGTGGCCATGGATGCTCCAGATGGAAGGTGTCGGGATCGAGGTTTGGAAAGGGTAATAAAGGAAGCACTGAGCTGGTGGCAACTTCTGGAGCGGGCAGAGGAGATCGCCAGGCACACAGTGGGTAAAGATATGATTGTGGGTGCAAAATCCAGACACCCCTGCCTTTGGCTCTGTGTGACACCCCAGGTAGAGCCCTAGTGCGGTGGTTCTCAACCTTCCTAATGCCGCAACCCTTTAATACAGTTCCTGTGGGTCACAACCCGCAGGTTGAGAACCGCTGCCCTAGTGCACCCCCATGAAGCAGGTTCCACACCAGGAGGACTTGGGGGTTTGAAGTCAGGCATCTGACGCCCCACAGAAGACAGTGTTTCCCAAAGCGTGTCGCCTACAGCGCTGTGGGTGCTGGGAGGATTTCCTGCAATTCAGCCCCAAGCCCCGGGGAGGAGTGCTGATTTGCTGGGCACCAGCAGGGAGGTTAGTGATGTTTGGAGAGTATCAGGGCTGGGAGGGCAGGCAAAGCTGAGGGAACATTGCCTTTTCAAATACATTTACTTAAGTGACAACCGAGGAGATTTATGGAAGTGTGTTAAGGAGCCATCAGGTGGTGGGAGGAAAAAGCAGAAAACCTTAAGGGTGACCCCCCCTGCAGAGGTCTGGAAAGCTCTTGTTCACTCCTGGGGAGAGGTGGCCCCATCACCAGATCCCAAGGGCCAGTTTCTATTTTCCCCTCGCTAAGGGAAAGGAGTAACAGCCCCCGGTCCTTCTGGTGTGGGGCCAGGGATTCAGAGATTACTGCTCTGCTCACTCTGCCCCAGGGTCTGTCACACCTGCAGGCCAGCAGCTGGGGTCCCTCAAGGAAGCCACCAACTTGTGCTCCAAGAAACTCTCCCAGTGGGCAAAGTGCCTGGTTCCAAGGGACCTCTTGCTTGAAAGGAAACCTTTTAGAATCTTCTTTTTTCAGTGATGGAAGTAGGCAGGGAACGGGGGAAACATTAGTGCTGGAGACAAAACTGCCCAGGAAGAGGGAACTTCTGGTGTTGCTTCTTTTATACTTGTTACTGTTTCCATATACTGAAAGGAAGAAGGGAAGAAAAAGCAGTGATTCTGCCAGTTGTCAATCGTTACTTCTGACCTTGAAACCAGTCTTGATGTATAGGGAACATCACTGTGAAATACTGCAGACGACAGGCTGCTTACACGCTTCCCCATTTAACTGCCATGGCCCCTAAGATAGGTGTTACTGATTCTGTTTTAGAGATAAGGACAGAAATGCTCAGAGAGGTTGAGGAATTTTTCTGGAGCTACACAGCCACTTAATGAAGAGCATGCTTTTCCTGGTATACTAGGAATCTTCATGAACCTGGGCATAGCTGTGAATATGAGATACCATTTGATAAAAACCTCCAAACAAATCAAAGAGCAGCGTTGTAAGAGAAGCTGTCACCTGATAGCTTGCCAAAGAAATAAAATGTACACCATGTACTATGAAATACAGAAGTCCCCCCCTTATCCTTGGTTTTGCCTTCTGGGGTCTCAGTTACCCACGGTCAACCTCAGTCTAAAAATATGAAATGGAAAAGTCCAGAAATAAACAATGTATTAGTTTTTAATGGTGTCCCATTCGAATAGTGCCATGAACTCCTTCACCACTCCGTGGAGATCCTCCCTTTTTTCAGCGTGTCCTTGCTCTAGACCAGGGGTCCTCAAACTACGGCCCGCGGGCCACATGAGTTGGTGTGAATTGTATTTGGTCCCATTTTGTTTTTTACTTCAAAATAAGATATGTGCAGTGTGCATAGGAATTTGCTCATAGTTTTTTTTTTTTAAACTATAGTCCAGCCCTCCAATGGTCTGAGGGACAGCGAATTGGCCCCTGTTTAAAAAGTTTGAGGACGCCTGCTCTAGATACGCCCACTCTTTGGTCACTGACTGGGCAGCTCAGTGACCAGATCCACTGTCGCTGCTTTGCAGTGCTAGCATTCAAGTTTCTCTTATTTGATTTCATAATGGTCCCAAAGCACAAGAGCAGTTGTGCTGGCGATTCGGATGTGCCAAAGAGGAGCAGATGAGTGCTTCCTTTAGGTGAAAAGGTGAAAGTTCTCAACGTCGCGAGGAAAGAAAAAAACCCATATGCTGAGGTTGCTAAGATCTATGGTAAGAACTAGGTCTTTTATTGGTGAAATTGTGAAGAAGGAAAAAAATTCTTGCTAATTTTGCTGTCATACCTCAAACTGCAGAAGTTGTAGCCACAGTACTTACTTCAGACGGAAAGGCCATTAAATTTGTGAGTGGTAGACATGAACAGAAATGTGTCCTGATTGACAGTCGGGTTCGGTTTCAAGCATCCGCTGGGATTTTTGGAATATGTCCCCTGTGGTTATAAGGAGAGTATTGAAAAGGACAGAAGTCACTTTGTGCTAGGGGTGTATTTAATGTAAATCTCAATTCCTGCATGGAATTACAAGGACATTGACTTTGCTAAGACTCTAAAGATGCTGCTCACACTTTCTAATAATTCTCTCTGTGTTTTAGAGAGAACACTTTCCTTCATTCATTAAACAGTTATTTTATATTAGGTAATATGCCTTTAGCTATGAGTAAACAGGAAACCCTAGATCAACTGTTTCAAGCAGTAAGCAGATTGTTTTCTCACTTGATGATTCCTGAAGTGAGGCAGTTTCAGGGTGGCTATTTCGGTGGCTCAGTGACATCCTCAAGGATCAGAGTTGCTTTATCTTTCTTCTCTGCAACTTGTAGCGTGTTGCTTTTGTCTTTGACTAATTCCCTCATGGCCACAAAATGGCTGCTGAGGTTCTTGCTAACATGTGCAAAGGTAATAAGATTGAGCAGAAAAGGCGTCTCTTCCTTTATGTCACTTTTTAGCAGCATGGAAACTTTTTTCCAGAAACCCTTCATCTCTCATTAGCCAGTTAAATGCATCTGTCCATTCCTAAAGCCATCACAGACAAGGAAAATTAGATGGCTGTGATTGAGTCACAGTGAAGCACAAGTGTCTCATGGAGGCAGGCAGATTACATAAACAAACTTGGGATTCCATTACAAAGGAGGGAGGGAGGAGGGCTTGGGCCAACAATTGGAAAGGTTGCTATATATTTTAAAAATATTTCTATTATGGAAAATTTCAAACACAAAGGGGAGTAGCATAGTGAATTCTCAATTATTTATTTCTTGGTTTCTACAATTGTCAAATTTCTTGGTTTCTACAATTGTCAACGTTTTGGCCATTTTAGTTCATCTCTACTCTCTCCTTCATTTCCTGCTGGAGTATTTTAAGGTGCATCCCAGATATATATATTTTTTTATATGCTCTGGACATATTGAGTACCTCCTATATGCCTGGCCACAGATATAAAGAAGAAAACTGTTTCAGGCAGAGGTAGTTAGTGAAGATTGACCCTGCATTAGCTACTTTTTGCTAAAAGAGAAACAATAAAATTCCCTGAAACAAAGGAAAATGCAATATGCAGGGTTTTCTCCAAAGCTTTTGTTCTGGTTGCATCCGGAGTCTTTGAGATGTTAGGAAACAGGTGTCCTAGGAAGTTTGGGTTGGGGACAGGGAATCCTTCCTGCCCCCATGAACAGACGTGGAAGGCAAGTAGAAGTTCAGCATCTCGTTTGTCATTTCAACACAGGCTGTTGAGGAGAATGCTTTCTAAGAGTGGGTTTTGGTTTGGTGACACCTGTTTCTGCATGTTAATAGATTTCTGGGGTAAGATAGAGCTGGTGATGTCACCTGCAGGTGTGTGAGCCTGTGGTAGCGGTCTGCTGCTTGGCATTTGTTTCACGAGGCGTTGCTAGCCACATCTGTCCTCAGCTGTGAGAGTGCACGCACCAGCAGGCTGGAGGGAGGGATGTTTTTAACCAGAACAGAAAGGCAGATGTAACAAATTGACTCTGGGCTAGGTTGCAAACACATGTACTTTCCCTACGGCTTTACCGATTTCATCTAGTTATGGAACAAAATACAAATGTTATTTCTTCAAACTATCAGTGTGGCAGGCAGAGTGTATTTCCATGTACCCTTTTCTGAGTGTCTTAAGCCCATCCGTTTTATTACAGGATTAAAAGACCCCTCTTCCTCTGTGTGCTGAAACAGGAAGCTTGCTTTCTGATTTTCCTTCAGTTTTTAAACATTTAATCCTTTGAAGAGGGTTCACATGCTTCACATAAGGTGGTACTTTTGTATGTAACATAAAAAAAATTCACCATTTCACTAAACGCGCTTCTCTATTTCTATATGGCAATTAAAGGTCAGATTGCAAAGCTGAATCAGTTAGAGCCCCGTGTTCAGGATACATTGAACCTGAACTGATTTTATCTGCCTGCATTTTGTAAACTTTTAGTGTTTGCACGGTGAGTGTAAAAACAAGTCTTTTGCATGACTATATTTGAAAAAGCTGAAAAAAAAGAAAAAGAGAGTGGAGAAATGACATGAAACGTTGCCATTTGACGTGACACTTGTGTAGTCTGGTGGCTTTTGTAGCAGTTACACTGTTTCTTAGCATAGCTTTCTGGAGCGGGTAAGCGTGGTTGGGTGTCCTTTGTTTCGCACGCTGTGCTTTTCGGGGCTATGTGAGAATCCATCCGACCCCAATACATTTTATTTGACATGCACAGCTGGGTTGCTGGAGGATAGTCCAGGCCATTAAAAGAATGTAAAAGAAAACACAGACAATCTATTCATCAGAACGCTATGAAAGGGAGACTCATTGGGGCAGGCCCTGGCTAGAGCGCACCTGGAGGAAGAAGGAGGAAAACCAACTGGGCGCCCAGGGAGAAGGGCGGAGGAAACGCAGCTGCTGTTGATCACGGCTGGGCCACGTGGCGAGCGGCTTTGCCAATGGTGAAACCCGATTCCCTTTCCAACTTGTGGAATCTTATTTTAGGGCACTCCGCAAACAAGAGGGTTGGATGGCAGGCATGAGGTCTTATTTGCTTGGGGGTCTATGCTCTCCAGGTGCTTGGCACCCCAGGGGAACCCCAGGCTGGGGGGAGTCTCCGATGCTCATCTTGCATCCAAGGGCAGCTCCCAGCGTTTCTGACCTTTCGGATCATGCTAGGACTCCCCAGGCAGCCCTCAGACTCACCATGAGGGCAGAAAGGGGGCAGCTTCTGGAGTCCCTGGGAAGTGCTCCCGTGCCTTTCTTCAGCCAAAAGGATGCTCCAGGGACCTCAATGAGCTTTACATAGCCTACCTGTCTTTCCCTTCTGCTTCCTGTTGTGATTTTGCAGCCCTGGTTTCACACTTTGTTTTTTTATCCAGTATAAGAAGCTTTCCATTTGTGTGTGTGTGTGTGTGTGTGTGTGTGTGTGAGATTATCGCCTGAACACCCTTTAAGTGTCTTGTGTAGGGAAAGGTCCTCGGTCACTTTGGCTGCAGGCAGAAGCTGAGGAGTCTGTGCATCACTGTGGTCACATGGAGATTTCCAGAGTGGCCACTCTGAGTCTTGCTTTTCTGTCCCCAACTTGCTCACTGGTCCTTCTGAAAAGATCTGTTTGTGTGTAACCCACCAAGATGGATCTTGGTGCAGAAGATGAAGTGCTGGGGTGCCCAAGAATCTTGCTGTTTGGCCAGCACTCCGTCCAGATCTACAGGACAGAGACCACGCTTTGGAAAGAGAGACAGACAGACTGGGTCATGTCGAGGTGGTTCCATGAAAGTCAAGCTCTTGCACAGAAGTGCTCTCAGGAAGTGGCAGCAGGGCTTGTCTGCATCTTGGGGACCACACAGGGAGTTTGTTATTTAAAATGTCCCCTTCAAATCCATTGGTTCCTCTGTCCTCCCAGGCAGCAGTTGTCCTGGAAGTGAGTGGAACTCTATTGAGACAAAGTTGACAGTTAATCCTGAAGGAACTTCTAGGAGTAACAAGGTGTTTGGAGGGTTTTGTTTTTTAAAAACATATATACATATATATGTGTGTGTGTGTATTTGAGATAGAGTCTCACTCTGTGCCCTGGGTAGAGTGTCGTGGCATCATAGCTCACAGCAACCTCAAACTCTTGGGCTCAAGCAATCCTCTTGCCTCAGCCTCCCGAGTAGCTGGAACTACAGGTGCCTGCCCCAATGCCCAGCTATTTTAAATGGTTTTGTTTCAGAATTGAGTTTTAGAAAATTGTGACTCCAAAACCAAACCAAGTTCCAGACTCATCAGTGGCATTTTTGGAAACCTTTGCTTTTTGTTATTGATAAACGCAATGGAAATTCTACACCATATTAGAAAAAAAAACAAAAACAAAGCAAAATATCTTGCTAGATATGGCTTCATAAGACCCACTCGGAAATAACCACCACAGAAAACCCAAGCTACTGGCAATCCATGTGGCTTTTCCCAGTTGGAGAAATTTAAGGTGCTTAACTGTTTAGTTAACTGAGCTCTGAGAAAGGCCCGGAGGAAAGCTGCCCGCAGGCCGCCTTCAGGCCTTTGTTTGCTCCTTCCCCCCACTTCCCTTCACATGGGTTCTGCTTCCTGACCTGGGATGGGGGAAACTCAAAAATCTGACCCTGCTCCGTTATTAACTGGTAAACTTTTACATTCACACAGGGTAGTTGATGGGAATTTCAAAACACGGGGTTAAATTCTGCTCCTACAAAGATAGAACAAAAGCCCTCTGTCTCTTGGAGGTCACTAATCCGGTGTTCGCACCTTATTGTCACTACGTAATGTCTGAAAAACTTGGAATTATTTCCAATTAGTGGGTTTCAGTGGATCTTGCTCTCTGAGCTGCTGACCCTTGTGTTTGTTTAGCAGGATTTTCTCACCGGGCTTCACCTTGCCGAGCATTGTTTTGCTGTCAGGGTGTCTGCACGGCTCCGGGTGACCCCCTCAGAAATGTTCGTGTCCTGAGACTGGGGGAGCTGTTGTGAATTTCATGATGACAGATGGCAAAGACATAAAAGGCACCTCAACGGGCTTTGTGAAAGGGGATTTTGAGCTCTCAGGGTCTTTTTTTCCTCTCTCCGTTCTGGAGGCACTTCTGTGATCGCTGACAGAGCTGTGATGCTGCCCATTTAGAATAGGAGGCCTCTGAGGTGGAGAACATTCCCGAGCCAGAACACACCTGCTCGCCAGCAGTCTGTCCCTATCTGTCCCCACAGCCAAGTCTCAGACAGACTGAAGGTCTCGGCCACATGCACTATTGGAAAAGCAGGCGCTTCCCTAGAGGCCTAGCACCCTGGAACACTGGGTTTAGTTCGATAAGAATTACACTTGACTTCTGGGGATTAGAGGGCCAGAGTTATCAAGAAAGAGAGCAAACGGGGGGCCTTCTTGGTGCTGCTTATAAAATAGGGATTTGCAATTAGCTGCCTTCCTGGCTTTGGCTGAGACTTAGAGGCTTGTGGAAGGGGAACTGTATGTGTTGGGCAGAAGCCCAGAGGAATACAAAAAGAAGGCATGATAGAGCTTTAAGACTGGTGCAAACTCGAAAATCCTGTGTATGCCCCTAGTGAATCACTCCTGATACACTCATTATATCCCCTTAGCAATCTGATGGGGATCCTTCTCATGCCCAGTTGATACACCAGAATCTCCCAGAAACGACTTATCCTCTGTGAAGGGGCCTTGGCTGGCCTAGAAGGGTAAGTGGACCTATGTTGCCAGTATTTACCAATTAGTAAAAAACCACTCCTGGATTTCTGGCTTCTTTGGAAAACTGGGCAGTCCAGGAGCACCCTGGCCATCATCCCACTGAGCAGCTGCCAGCTGCAGCCCTGTAGTGACCACCACCTTCAACAGGGTCATACTCACCAGGTTCTTTTATTTTTGTACACCTCGCCCACCTACTCATTTCTCTGATTCACTCCAGCTGGCCTTTGAGTTTGCAAAGCTCTGATTTTTTCTAATCTCTTCACAAAAACTGAAATGTAAATTTATAACAAGGACCTTCAGAATGTATCCTGATGAAATAATCCAAGATGTGGAAAATGTTTCATGCTAGAAAGATGTTTCTCTCCATTATTCATAATACACAAAGTTGGAAACTACCTAAGAATGGGAAACGGTTAACTGAATTATGATGTATTTCTATAATGGAATAATATATGGCCGCAAGAGTATTGTTCATGCAGCCGAATGGCAAATTATAGGTATGCTGCTTTAGCCAGTCTGCACTGACATGTTAACATTTGCTCACCGCTCATCTGGGGGCATTTGGGGGGTGTGAGGTGGCCGGCAAGCAGTTGTCTTTCAGCTCTGTTGACAGGTGGTTTTATTTCTTACATCTGCGTCATGAATGACTTCTGTTTTTTCATGCTTCTGAAAGGATTTTTAAAATCAGGGTCTTCAGGGTCTTCTGGGTGGAATTACTATCCAAAAACCCGAGTTTTCCTATTATAGAAATGTAATTACATGTTTCCAGTTTAAATATTGCAAGAAGGAACAGGCATGGTTGCCTGGGGTCTGTTTCCGCCTGGCTGGCCTGGGTCATAGAGGAGTGAGCGTGTGGCTGCCATGTGCAGGGCGGCGGTCACCTGAAGCCAGTCCTGAGAGCTGCCGCCTCAGATCCGCCTCTCGAGCCCTTTCGTTTTTACTTACCTTCACTTTGCATTTCTCAATCTTTGAACTATGGCCTGATTTCACATTCTGAAACTGAGCATGGGTCTCAATTCTGTGAAGAAAAGGATGTTTCAGAGGAATGATGACTCACCTTTTATGTCGAGCTCAATGAAAAGCAGCCAACCTAAAAAGCAATGAAGGAATGAGCACTTGCGATTATTTCAAAATAATTCCATCTATTCTTAAATGTTATTTTTCATTTCACAAGTGATACATGGAGCGCAGTCTTATTATAAACCTAAACCTCTCCGTGGCCCCTTCCACTCTGCCCTTTCCAGAGGTCAGCACTGCTGTCAGTTTAATGGGTATCTTTCCAGACCCTTTGTGTACATTGATGAGTGTGAGAGAGAAATACGCAGTTTTATTTGTGTGTGTATTTCTGCATATAAGCGATAGCATAATCTATACATTATTCTGCAACTTGTTTTCTTCACTATAGAATAGTGTATCTTAAATGAAGATCTGCCTTTATTTGTAACTGCTGGCGAGTAGTCCTTGGTAGGTTTATTTAGCCTGTCTCCTCTTGATAGACAGAAAATTAATTGTATCTCTCCATGTATCTGGGTGAAGTTTTGTTTCAGTGACAAAATCACCTTTTATTTCCTCCCCAGGGTGGGGGTGCTATTTAAAAAAAGAAAGAGAAACTCAAGAAAGAATGATTGGCAAGAGGGGAGCTAGGCCGGGTGTGCTCATAGCTAGAGCGTCCAGGCCTACCGTGTGCTGTGGAGCCTGTTTTGTGGCTCTCAGGGCTGCTGGTGGCTTCTCAACAGCAGTGTTAGTGAGGGGTCACGGGGAACAGGTTTATTTACCTGTGTGAATGGTTTCAGCAGACTCGATTTCTGTATAAAGAGTTTCATGTAGTCATTAGAGAAAAAGTAGTTAACCCTGAGAATTATTTTAAGCATAAAGTGAATGCCACGCTGTAAAGGGAGTTTCCAAGTGAAGTTTATTTTCGAAGTTTGTTTTATTGCAGTTGCTCTGTCGGGCTCTATCATTTTCCCTAATCCTTCCCAAATTGTCACTTGTGGCACTGCTGCATTTTCTCCAGAACTGGCTGCCTGACCCCTGGTTCAAGATTGGTTGAAGCCCCTCTTCCCTCCTGGAGGTGAAGCCCAGCACCAACAGTATGAATGAGGGATTGGTTTCTTCAGACGTGAATGCTCTTTTCTGCTGACCCATGTGAACCCATGTGAACCCCGGAAGGAATCTCACTTGCTGTCGATTTTTAGATCACAGCCAGCTCACCTGTTTTTGTTTTCCATTCTCTTATAGTACATACACATTGTGTTCATTTATCTCTCCATTGCTCTGCTGGAGTTTCTTATCTTGCCAATACCACATATAGGCAGGGCTGGTATGTTTCCCAAAGTGGTCTCTTTGTAAAAACCATCTATGGTCGTGGAGGTGACATTGTGACGGTGGCTGCTAACATTTCCTGGGTGCCCTCTGTGGGCTGGGTGCTGCTCTGAACGCCTCACTCATTCTACTAAAGGTAAACAACCCTGGGAGTTGGTATTGTTTGCCCCACTTTGCAGCTGAGGTGACTGAAACACACTTAGCCCAGGTCACTCAGCTAGAAGATGGGGAGCTTCTCCCTCGCTTGTGCCCTCACCCCTGACCCTGGCATCCACTGACATTGTTAATACTTACCATCTTAAGTCTCATCCCAGGGATGGCTATGTGCATTATAAACTCTGTATAAAAGTGATTGTTGTTAGTATTATTCAAGGCAGGTGGTTTGTAACAGGGGCACTGAGCAAGCAGATCTCATGGGGCCCTTCAGAAAACTTGAGTAATTCCTCCATATCCTGTTTAAAACCATGGGGATGGGTGGGCAGAGAACACAGGACAAGTTCCCCTATGCCTGGGGACAATTAGTGTTGTCCCCATGGTTTTTTGGAGTATTTACATCTGAGTTTTCCCCACAAGGCGTTTCCTGGAGCCCTACCTGTTAATCAACACATGTCATCTCTTCTTGGCAGAAGGCCGTATATAGCCCCATCTCATTGCTTTTCAAAGGTAGCCTGAAATCTCATTTTTTTCTTTAGAATATGAAACCTTTTAATTTTTAACTGTTGGCCATAAATTCAGATTTTAAACAATCAAGGTGTGGATTGAGCAGAACACAGATGTGGACTGAAGTCCAGGAGTGGAGAGGGGAGGATATTAATTTGTGTTGTAATAAACTTTCTAGGTGGTTCTGATGCAGGACAAAGTTTGAACACCACCCTCAACCATTTAGTTTGCCTACAGTTATGCCAGGAAAAGTCAGGACTAGAACCTGGGCGCTCTGACCAACATCATCCTCATGGGCAACATTAAATATTTAGGGGGGTCCCATGTCATATGGACACCTGCTCGCCACCCCACCCAGCACCTGGGCTTGAGGTAGCAGAGCAGTTACCTGCTGGTTGTCACCTACTATTTGTAGATGGCTCTGCAATTTTGCTAAATATGGCACTTCCCTCCTGTTTTGTAATTTCTGTTCAGAACCAGCTCTGTCTCAGAGTGTGGGATTTCTTCTTGGCTTCTGAGAAAGAGTGGGGCAGAGGGCACATGGAAGAGCCCCAGGTCTACTCATATGACAGGTGGGGCAAGGGCAAGAGAGGACCCCAGACCCACAACTTAAATCTCCCTAGTGCTAGAAAATCTGTTAGTTGCCATGTGGGATTAATTTCATATGGATAGACTAATAATGGTTTTCTTATATAGTTTTTGGACTTTGAAGTTAATTTTTCTTACATGTTGGAGAATGTTATGCCAAGCAGGTAGTGTCTGGTCCGAACTTTTTCAGAACTGTTTCTGTTTGATAAGAAACATTTCTCATTCTTAGAGTGAGAGACATCACATGCTGGAAAAATCCCTTTCTATACGCTGGATTGGACAGGGCAGCTGTGTGAAACTGGCTTTGTTTGCTAGGCTGGGGAAGGTCTACAGTGGAGGCAGATACCTTGTCTGTTTTAGGTTGAGAAACATTTGGAAACAGTACTATGACACCCCAAGGACCTCACTGGCACTCTGCTTCCAGGAGAGAAGCAGCCATTAATATGGAAAAATAAGCCTTTTGTCCCTGGCCTTTGGAGAAGTCGCGCACACATAGAGCTGATACAAAAGAGCAAGTTCTTATTGCTGTTCATCTCAGGGGACAGTGGATTTGACTTGTCAAACCCTTGCCATGACCTTGCCAGCTGGAAAAATTACTCAAGAAGAGCCTCCAGCTAACTATCTAGGGGAGGGCAACAGGTCTTAGATCACTGCTGCTAAGATGAAGGTCAAGTTCTAGGTCAAGATTACTGGTAACCAGATGAAGGGCAAGAAAGGAAGCAGCTCTGCCTCCACAGGAGCCAGGAGCAGCAGCCTCCCCTTACCCTGTGGTCACAGAACAGAGCCCACAACATACTAAGACATCTGCCTTGACACCCACTTCAGGCGCTATTTTTGGAGACCAGCACTCAAAACAACCTGGGAGTGAGGGGACTTCCCTGGGT
Source organism: Perodicticus potto (assembly GCA_963574655.1). Taxonomy (NCBI): domain Eukaryota; kingdom Metazoa; phylum Chordata; class Mammalia; order Primates; family Lorisidae; genus Perodicticus; species Perodicticus potto. The sequence goes on along the minus strand of CAUYRH010130315.1, from coordinate 17,280 downwards.
GCCTGAATCTTGCTGACTTGCCCTGCTGGGCAGAGGCAGCTGGGACATACTCTGCCCACATGCTTGCTCTTCTGGTTTCTTCTCATGAGTATGGTCTGGTGTCTCAGTTATCTACTGCTGTGTAATAAACCACTCCAAAATTCAGGGCATAAAATTCATGACTGTTACTTTTCACAAAACATGATGCAAGAATTTGGAAATGTCGTCAAGGGTGCACCTGGGTGCATTCAGCTAGGAGCTCACCTGAGGCTGAAATGCTGAGCTGGACTCTAATCCCCCAGGGCCTCTCTCTGCTGGCCTTAAACCACCTAGTCATCTAGACTGAGCTTTCTGGCAGTTTCATGAACCAGTGTGAAGAGTAAACAAACCAGAGTGAGAATGGTGAGGAATTGAGAAAATAAATCACATAAGAGACATAGATTATGCAAAAGATAAAGAGATGGGATGGAGAGGTCTGCTGCAGCTGATGAGAGCAGCCACCACCAAACCGTGTGAACAGCTTTATGTAGATAGTACCTAAAAGAGGTTGCTTATATTAACAATGTTGCAAATCAGCAAGGAAAGCTAGTGGGATTATTTTCATTTTACAAGGCTGAGGGGAAGTAACTCAGTTAACTAAAGTTTTTATCACAAACATTCTTAAGGACGTGAATGAGGTGAAGATTAACTGTAGGGAGAGAAGGCTATGCATTTTTGGCAAAAGATAAGAAAAGTATACATAAGCTATGTGACTTCTGGTAGAGGGAGCAAGGAGAAAGGACTATTATTGTTTTAGGAAGGGAGGAGAAGCAGTTGGGGGTCATTCCTTGAAAGCACCTCCTGAGCTGTGGGGGTCTTGTCGCCTCACAATCCACACTCCACATGGCTGGGTGGCCCCTGAGCTCCCAGAATAAGCAAGGGGAGGCTGCCAGGTCTTCTGAGAGGCAGGTATTACTTGTTCTGTGTTCTTTGGGTCAGAGCAAGGGCTGGGTCCATCTGGATTCAAGAAGAGAGAGATAAAGGCCATGTGTTGATGGAGAGTTCCAGGAATTTGTGGCTATCATGATCTTGCTGCCTGGGTGCAGTTTGAGATGATACTTGGACTTCCCCAAGGTTAGTTTTGGCAGTGGGGTGGTGGATGTGCCCAGCCAGGTATATCCTGTGGGTGTCCTGCCTTCCACAGTGCTGGCCAGAGGTCATTGTTGCCAACTCCTGGTCATATGGATGGGAGGGTGGCCTCTCACAGGTTCCCAGTCCCACAGGTGGTCACCTGCCTTTGGCTCCAGGAGGCGTTAAAGCACGGCCAAGCTCCCTCTGCTTTAAGGTCTGGCCAGAGGCCTGAGTTTCAGTTCTTTAGAAGGACGTGTGACTGTTGTGATGTTCCTGTTAACCTGGATCTTGGAAACCCTTGGTGTGTGGAGTCATGAGGAGGTTAGGGAAGGTTGTAAGGAGGGGGCTGCTTGCTAGAGAAGCCCCAAGTCCCCTGTAGGCAAGATATCATTCCTTACTTGGTTGCACCAAAATGTTTCCAAGGAGAGAAGGGAACAATGCCTCACGGGTCTGGGGAAACAGCACCAGGTTGCCCAATTGTGATCAAAATGTATTTTACTTTCATAGTTGAAATTTGTGTAGCATTTCTATTTTTTAATTTTTCTACCTCAATTTGTTTTGACATAAAATGATGTTTTATTAGTCCCATTGAGTCACACGGTGGTCTCGGGAGACGTGCTCAGTTTCTCAGTCACACACCCAGCAGGCTTCCCCGTGTCCCAGCAGAAAGCGACAAAGCTGAGGAAGTCCTTGTCATAAAACTGCTTTGTCTGCACAGGCTTAGCGGAGGTGGCATTCTCCAGGGTTCCATCTGAGGTGGCCAAGGGCTTGTGGGCACCCTGGCAGATCAGCATTTGTTGCCGGGGGCTCCAGCGGGAAGCCCAAGGGGAGGCTTAGTGGCAGCTGGTGCCCAAAAGCCTAGCCCCTGCCAGGGGGCCCAGCCTTGGCTTCAGGGAGGCTGCGTGGCAAGTCAGGGCCCACAGTCTTTCATGAGCCCCAGGTGGCAGGGCATTTACTAAGCCCAGTTTTAACAAGCTTCTTTAAGCATTTTCTCCCCCTCCCAACCCCTGAGTATTTTCTTATTTACATCTCTTAACAACCCTGTGGCAGAGGTGCTAGAATTATCCCTGTCTTTTTTTAGGGCACTTGGTGGTGGGTGAGTGGGGGCTGGGATTTAACCCAGGTGCCTCCTTGACCACTGGCCACACTGCCTGGCTCCAGAGCAGAGCCTGTAGGGCTAAGGGGGCTGTGAGCACCTCTGCTCATCCCTCATATTGCACTGGCTCCTGCCAAAGGAGAGGGTGAAGGTGACTCCATCTGAGTGGGGCAGGAAGGGCCTGGTCTTCACAACATGAATCTGTTCAATCATGTTGTCTGTGTCTGTCTACCAGGTCAGGTTTATGCATAGGGAAACAGATCCTCCTGGAAAACAACTGGGCCACCCTGAGCTTTGAGCTGTCTCTGAGGAAGGTCATGCAGCCCCTCTCTCACCAGTGTTTAAGGATGGGGTGTGAGGCAGCTCTGTGGTCCTAGCATCCAGCCATCCCTAAGGCCCTATGCATGCCCTGACCCACCTGGGTAGGGGATCAGACGCCCAGAGCACTGTGCTGAGGCTGGGGAAGAAAACAACTTCAGCTCTGAGTAAGAGGGATGAAGGACCCCCATGTGAGCCGGTGGGCACTGCTTGCCTTGGGATAGAGGGCTGCAAGAGGGAAACACCCCTGGGCCCCCACATGGGGACTGTGCAGGGCAGCAGGAGGCAGTGGGAAAAACAAAGTGCTCTGGGTGGGGGATGATGGAGCTGTCCCCCAGCAGGAGGAGTGAGCATAATATTTGTGTGCTCCATGTTGATACACATTGGCAGATAGGAGATGGTTCGGTTGCGTCATTTCAGGCATGTAGCAAAGTGCCTCTCTCCTAGCCTCAGCCCAGCCCCTGGCCTTCCTCCTAGCTGCATCTGCTGTCTCACATCAGAGCTAGGCTTACATGCTGGAAAATGCAGATAACAGAGTTTCTTTGGGAAGCAGAAAAAACAATGGGCAGAGAGTTGGAGTCAGGAGGCCTTAAGAGCCCATCTGCCATTCAGCCTGACCTTGAGCAAACCTTTCATCATCCTCATTAGACAGTGGGGGGGGGGACTAGATGAGCATTTCTGAATGTTACTCTGGGTCTCCTAGATCATCAAGAGCTGGGGTGGGGCTATTAAATTATCGTAATGACACTACTCAATTACGGCGCCCACCTCCTCTGGATGCTTTGAAGGATGAACAAGTCAGAGCAGCCAGAACTTGCAGTGGAGGCTGCAAGTGCTACATGGCTGCTATTTGAGAATTATTTGTTTAATTATTTGCATTGTTCTCTGAGTTTCGAGTCAATTCTTCAGCCCTACCCTGGACCCCTGAATCAGACCCCTGCAAGTGGGAGCCAGGAATCTGCCATGTAGGAAACTAAGGCTTCAGGCCCAGAGCCCTGAGATGGGAGACTGCTGAGGTCTCTGCTGCATTCAGGGGGAGCAGGATTCCCACCAGCAGCATGCCCACGTCCTGCACCAGCTCTAAACACGGCCACAGCACTCCATAACCTGATGGAAGCCTTCAAGATACTGTGTGTACATTGCGCTGATGAGGCCACAGAGTCAGAGAATGAGGCTGACTTCCTACCAGGATGCTCAGACCAGGATGTGGGCTCAGGTTCACAGGGAGAGAAAGGCCATGCATGTGTAAATGTTACAAGTCTCAGCCGCCACTCTTGAGAATCTTTTTCTTGACTCTTGATGAGGGAAAGAACATAAAGAGCATAGTTTCAGTTTTCTCTAAGTCTCCACACACTTCTACTTTCTTTATTAAGTATATTTTTGGGCAAGGAAGTGTGTAACTTTGAAAATCAGTTCCCAAAAAGCTGCACAATGGTAAGAATATCTTCTTTACGTCTCTGACATGCAAGATCCACACAGATTCAGGCAGGGGGGCGTGGAACCCTGGGGATCACTTGCCAGGCAGGTAGGCTCAGGCTGAGTACACACACAAGTGGTTTCTGACTGCATTTTCTAGCTTCTCTCCTATGCGACCCCCTTGCCTCCCAGCTCCACTCCTGTCCTTCTAAGAGCAGACCTGCTTTTTCTAGCACACAGATAGAATTGCATCCTGCAGTGGTCTGAGGGCTAAGCAGGGCTCCCCTTGATCCTGGAGCTGTGTGATTTAGAGAAAGCCTCCTGAACTCTCTGAGCCTCATGTTTATCATTTAAAAAATACAGATAGTAAACTTCACTCTCATGGTATTAATGAGGCCTTTAAAAGCCCCTCTCTCATGCAGCCCCTCTTTCACAGAGGACGACGAGATTATGCTACAGAGCAGGTGAGTCCCTGGCTGAAGGACATGCAGGAATAAACAGCAGTACAGTTCTGGGGCCCTCTGGTCCCAAGCCTGTGTAAATCTTCCCTATTGTGTTTTGTAAAGCACCAGCTCAAAGCCTTGAGGAAAATCAAGCAGCCAGGAGAGACTCTGCTTTCAAGGAGATTAGATGTGTTATCGCACCCATGCCTCTTTCTGCACACTGTAGGGTATGTTGAAAAATATTCCTCACAAAGTTCTAGGGTTGTACACATCCTCTGTGATAATGACCATTGACCCCAGAACATTTTTTCTGGAATTGAAAAGCTAAGTCATAATGTCCCATTTTAGAGCCTAAACCAGGGGAACCTGAGTAGCAGCTTTTCCTTGAGAAGCAGCAGCACAGGAGAACCAAGTCGAGAGAGAGGTGGGCAGGGAAGGGAGGTGGCCAGCCACATGTGTGTATGTGGGATGGTCAGGGATGTCCAGGGAGGGTGTGTGATGCTGAGGTACTGGCTTGGAGGGCTGGGAGGGAGGGCTCAGGCTGGGCAGTGGGGCAGGCCTAAGCTGGAGGCCCGCTCTGTCAGCTTCTGGGGAAAGCCCCTCTGTGGGCAGCTCCTCACTCTGGGCTGCCAGAAGCCCTGTCCTCTGTGGCTTGTGGGCTGTCAGGTGCTTCTCAGCAGTTACTCTGGGCCTCTGTAGCCAGTTGCTCAGGATAGAGCCACAGTTTGGTGTCTGGTCTTAGTGCATGATGGCATGGCAATGAATTCAAATAGTTGTTAAAGGATTTTTGGTCCATTCATTTATTCGGTAGTTTCCTTTGAGGACCTACTATGTGTCAAACCTTGTTCTAGGTCCTAGTGATACTGTGGTGAACAAAACTGATGAAAATCTTGCCTTTAAGGAGCTAATATTCTAGTTAGGAAACAGGCAGAAAAATATAACCCAAATATGAATCATATTCATAATATTTAAACTGAGACTGAGAGGCTGGAGCTTATTTCCCTTCACTGCTCTCCTGTGTCCGGGTGCCTCATGACCACCCTGTGACACAAGAACCACAGCGGTGCTTGGCAGGTGACAGCTGAATGAAAGACAGAAGGATCAGGCGAGTTTGGTTGTTTGCTGCGAGGGACCCTCCTGCCTTGGCATAGACTGCAGCAGGGGGCTTGGCTGCCTCTAAGGCGTGTGAGCGGCCAGGCACACAGCGCGTCAGAGTCTGTGCAGGAACTTCAGCTAGGCCTCTAGCTCACAGTCAGCTGTCTGCCTGCCCTCTGCTCTGCAGGGAGCAGGGCGTCTCTACGTCCTGATGCAAGCTGCCTTCACTCCTCAACAGCTCTGGGATCTCTGATCTCATGTGTTCACTTTCTAGAAAGTCCTCTAAGTTCCTTCCTAATCTATGTTGGTCTGATGAGAAATCATCCTTCTATAGGATACAAATTAGTTTTTGTTTAGTTTATTTTTTGAAACACTTGTAGATCTAGCTGAAAGCAGAATGTATGTCATCCTTTGAATGGAACCACTAGGTTGATGCAGCTCCCAAGCACAGACTCCCACACCGCTTGGGTCATCACAGAGAGCACATGTTATCACATTACCTCACCTTTACAAAGGTCAGGTCCTCTGCCGACATGGAGGCGGCACGTTCCTCTGAGAAAGAATGGAGGTCGAAAGGCCCACAGGATGAGACTGCTCACCAGGATGGGGAAGACAGAGGAAAGAAGGGATACAGTGCCTGGCCTCACTGCCTGCCGGCATCTCACCCCCTGGGGATAATGACTGCACACTGGAGTGCTGTGGTGCATCATGTCTGGGGAGAGCATAGCATCCCACAGCTACACAGTAGTCGGTCTTCTTAAGCATGTGTTTCATATCCTAGGTCTGGCGCGCTATATGCACTGAGCATTTCCCCAGGTACTAGAAAATTGGGCTTGTGAACATCAGGAAGCTAACCAGGCAGGAGAAATTGTTTTGGATTATTTATCAGAGTTTTAAAGAAAGCTTATTCTGAATATGTCCTCTATCTGAAGACAAAATGTAGAATAATCCTCATGCTTTCAGAAAATAACAAGTGATTCCTGAGTTTCTACTTTGAATTAAATATAAAAGATCAGGGTTTTACAACTAGTTTCAGCTTGGATTTTCGAAATTCTTCTTTGTAATTATCCAGCATGGTTGAGATGGAGAACAGCAGCAAAAAGGATCAATATGCCCATTCCACAGACTGGGAAAATAGATACACAATAGAGGAAGTAGTTTCTTTGTAAGTATTTCAGGTGTTGGATGCTGTAACTACTCAGCTCTGCTATTTTAACTCAAGAGCAGCCAGAGACAATAAATCAATAAATGATCCTGGCCAGTTTCAGTAAAACAGTATGTGTATAAACAGGTGAGCAGCTCACTGGCCCTGCCCTAGTTCATGGATAATTCAGAGCTAGTTCAGGTTTTGTGCTGTCTTTATAGCTTGTTTGTCTTCCTTTGAAAACAAATTCTATTTTGGTAGACAGCAGCCCTGATAACGTACGTGGCCCTTCTAGGTGTCGTGAACCTGTGCGGGGAAGGCGAGTGAACCAGAGTGGAATTGGTGGGGAATGAGAAAATTACAGTATAAGAGAAGACAGAGACGAAAGATAGGATCAGGAGGTCTGACTGAGCTGATGGCTGCAGCCAGCCCCACAGCACAAAATCAGCTTTATTTTATAGTATCTCCACAGGGTTCTCTACAGGGAAGTAGCGTAGACAATATGGGGAAGTAGCACAAACAAAAGACTTAGTTTTGGTCTTACAGTATGATAGGAAGATGTAAATGACTTGAATAAAGACAAATCCTCTTGTTAATGGGTTTCTACTCAGCTTTGTTAGCATATGACAAGCGGTGAGAAGGGACCGATCAGGAGGATCTCAGCATAGTTGACAAAACAAAGGGAGAACTATGTGACTTAATGGTTTCTACTCAACTTTGTTAACATATGGCAAGGAGTAAGAAGGGAAAGATTACAAGGATCTCTGCATAGTTAACTAAACAAAGAAAGAACTACCTCTCTCCACATCCAGGAAGCTGAGAACACCTAAAATGCAGGGTGAAATGTAAAGAGCATGTTGGATTTTTTTTTTTTTTTTTTGCAATACTCTTCTGAGCTGTCAGAGTGAGGCCAGTAGGTGGTAAGGAAACACTACTCCAGGGATGTAGCCGTAACTGAAGTTTATGGTGCCTGAGGGCATATGTGCTAACCCCAGCATCCCTCAGCCTTGCAGATTTACCAGGCTGTGTGCTTTCTGGGTAGGCTACAAAACCCAGGGCTGACACAGGTTGGGAATTCAACTGAAAATTGTGTGTAAAGCTGGGACCTGGTAGGGTGACCTTGTCAATGAAAAGTAGAACCAAGATAAAAGATGGGGATAATAAGGAAACTTTGCTGTCTTTACCTTGGATGTGGGAGGGACCAAAAAATCTAAATGAAATCTGGGGATAGATTTCCCTTATCTGTATGTTCTAGAATCCCTCAAACTGAGAATTTAGTTTAAGATCATTCTGGGCTGAGATTATCCCTAGGCCCTTGGGAACCAGTCTAAAATCTCTGGAAAAAATACATTAAGCCTAGATTTCCCATGCTAATATTAAAAGGTATATGAGTTCTCAGTCTAAACTCACATAGCACACAAGGAAATAAGCCATAAAGGACAGGTCAGCAGAAAGAATAAACAATTATATCAGACCTGCAAAGACTGCAGATATTACCAGTCGCAGAAAATGAAGTAGATTTATTTTATTTAAGTAAGCAAAGGAAGGTATCAAAAGAATTACCAAAGAATAAGAGGCTTTCAGGAATGACCAAGGACATTAAACAAACAAAAAGAACTTTCACAAGTGAAAAATATATAATAAACAAAAACTCAAAGACATTTAATAGATTAGCTACAACCAAAGAAAAACTTAGTAAAGAAGAAATTCTGCCCGAAGAAATTATGTATAATACATTACATGGAGATAAAGAAACAGAAAATATGCAGGAGGGGTTGGGAAACAAACAGGAAAGAGCAAGAAACTTTTAATGTAGGTTTAACTGAAACGCAGAATTAGGAAATATAGAGAAACAAAGAGAGGAGATATTAAAAGAAGTATTGGTTGAGAATGTTTCAGAACTGATGAAAGACATACATTCTGAGTCAGAATTCCAATCCAACCCAAAAAGAATGAATAAAAACGATTCATGTCCAATCCCACTGTGCCCAACTGCACAGCAGGCTGCCACAAAGAGGTGATGTGTTTTCCACAAGAACTGGACTGAGAGAGGCTTCTCAGCCATAAGTCCATTGTATGATATCTTTGAACTGTTGAGGAAAAAAATATTAATAACCTAAAATTCTCAGCTTAGAGAAAGTCTTTCAAGAAATCAAAATGAAGACACTTTGGAGTAAAAACTGAGAAGATGTATTACCAGCAGTTCCTTCCTTAAAGAACTGAAGAATATTCTTCAGGAATAAGGAAAAGAATCTTCAAAGAAGGGGGTAGGTTACAAGAAGAGGTAAACAGAGAGTTAGTTAATGGGTGAGGAAATTTAAACTGCCATCGAGTATCAAAAACAGTAACAATATTGTCTGAGTTGTGGGAGGATGGAACTAAGACCCTGGAGCAGTTGTTTGCAGTGAGTACCTAGAACCAGGCACCAGAAGCCTTTGTTGGGAGGGCTACTGAGACTGTTAGGTTGAACATGCATGCTGAAGTTTCCATGGTGGTGAGTGGAAGAGCAGAAATAGAGTATATATTTCCAAAGAAATAGAGGGGAAAACACAGCTGGATGTGGTGGCTCACACCTGTAATCCTTACACTCTGGGAGGCAGGTGGGAAGATCTCTTGAGCTTAGGAGTTTGAGACCAGCCGGAGCAAGAGGAAGACCTTGTCTCTACTGAAAATAGAAAAATTAGCCAGTTACAGTGGCTCATGCCTATAGCCCTAGCTACTCACTATTTGGGAGGCTAAGGCAGGAGGATCACTTGAACCCAGGAGCTTGAGGTTGCTATGAGCCAGGCTGATGCCATGGCACTCTAGCCTGGACAACAGAGAATCTGTCTCAAAAACGAAAACCAAATCAAAACAAAACAAACAGACCAAAAAAAAAAAAAAAAAAAAAAAAAAAACAAAACAGATGTAAAAGATACTCCAGAAGTAGAGTGAAAAGCAACAATCCCCTGTCCCTTTCCTGTCTCCACTCACTTTTCCTTCCATTTACAGGAAGCGAGTATGCTTCCTACATAGGGCAGTAAATAGTATATGCATTTAAATTATATACTATTTAATTACAACTGTGTGGATTGTGTTGCTATTTTCTTGTTTTAACCCAGCAGCAGGTCTTAGAAATGTTTTAATGGGATTTATGGTTATGTTATTGTTACATAGTTTAGACAGGTCAGGGCTTATTTAACCACCCTTCTACTGATAGACATTTGTGATTTTATGCTTTAGTCCCACCCCTGTGATGTGAATGACCTGGTGTATGCATATTTGTGCCCAGATGTAACGATATCTGTAAGATGGATTCGTGAAACTAGAATTGCCACATACAGTGGTGTGAACAATTTAAGCATTGGCAAACTCCTCTAGGTAAGATTGTGGCAATTAAACTCCTTCTGAGGCTGTAGGAGAGGCTGGTACAACAACAGTGTTTTCTCCACCAAATTTGGGGTCTGCATGTAAGCATGGATTCCTGCTACACAAAACCACGTAGAAACATGGCAAAGAAGATGGGAAAATTTAGTGGGGAATGCTTGTGTCAGTATATATGGAGTTATTAAAGAGTTTTAAAATGAGCAGTGCCATGTAGAAAATGAATGTAAATGTATTCTCTGAGGACGGCCCTGCCCTAAAAGAAAAAAAGCAGGTATTCCTCCTGATGTGACTTCAAAATATAGTTAATGATTGTGAAAGTCGGACAGCTCTTATGGCGACCTCTGTGCAAATCCCTGTAATACATTTTTGTATGTCAGATTTTCTTTTAGCTTATTTTTTATTGTTTTATCCCTCCATTTTCAATTGTCAGTATTTTTTTTTTCACATTTCACTATGTTGTGTATTTCATCTTTGCGTCATTTCCGGTACTGAAGTTGTTATGTTATATACAAACCTTCAGGTAGTTCTAATTCATTTTATGCATTTTTTACAAATGGGACTCCACGAAAGTGCATTATTACAACAACATTGACTTTGCACGTGAGCATTGTGTATGTATGTAAAAACGTTGAAGCTTCCTCTGTAAGTGAAGAGATATCTTTTTGCACATCTGCGTCTGTGACAGTTTCTTGAGGTAGCAGCTCTGAGGGACACTGCGTATGTGGTGGGGATTCATCCCGGTGCTTGATCCATCTCATCCACACACTTAGGTTGCCCATCAGGGTATTTCAGATGAACACAGCTGTATAAGCTATTTCTTTATGACAATGGATTGGCTGCTCTTCTCTGTTAAACCTATGCTGCTGAGTGTTTGTGCTGGAAAATGTTATTATTGCCTATTTTATCATGTAAAGAGATCTATGAAGTGTCCTGTCATGTTTTTATATTTCTCAAATAACCTTCCTTTAAAAAATGTAAATAAATGCTTTTTAAAGAAATTATTTAAATTATATTTTCCAGAATGATATTTTCAGGATTTTGATCTTTTGGGATTTCAACAATCAGGATTATGGTCCAAACCCACACATACTTATGTGTGTGCACATACATAGGAGCACACACAGGGGGACACACACAGGAGGACAGACACGGGGAGACACACAGGGGGACACACACATGGGGGGACACAGACAGGAGGACATACACACAGGGAGACACGGGGGGACACACACATGGGGAGACACACACGGGGACAGACACGGGGAGACACACACATGGGGGGACACAGACAGGAGGACATACACACAGGGAGACATGGGGAGACACACACATGGGGAGACACACACAGGGGGACACAGGCAGGAGGACATACACACAGGGAGACATGGGGAGACACGGGGGGACACACACAGGAGTACACACACACAGGGGGACACACCCAGGAGGACACACATATGGGGGACACACCCAGGAGGACACACATATGGGGGACACATCCAGGAGGACACACACAGGGGACACACACAGGGAGACACAGGGAGACACACAGGAGGACACACACATGGGGGGACACATACAGGGGGACACACATGGGGGACACACACCCGGGAGGACACACACGGGAGGACACACATAGGAGTACACATACAGGGGGACACACACACGGGGGGACACACACAGGAGGACACACACACAGGGGGACACACGGGGACACACATGTGGGGAAACACAGGGGAACACACACAGAGGACACACAGGGGGACATACATGGGAGGACACACACAGGAGGACACACATGAGGGGACACAAACAGGGGGACACACACTGGAGTACACACACAGGGGGACAAACACACAGGGACATGCACATGGGGACACACAGGGGCGCACACACAGGGGGACACACACAGAGGGGGTACATACCTGGGGACACACATGAGGGGACATATCCGAGGCACAGACATAGGGGGCACAAACATGAGGGGGGGCACCCACAGGGTGACATACACACGGGGGCACACACACAGGGGCACACAGGGCACATGTACATAGGAGGCACACGTGCCGTCTGGTAATATATGAGAGATGGTCATCTGTAGTCCTAAGGTGTTGGCAGGGGTAGAGAAGGTGGAAGTCTTTTCTTCTTATACTATTTTTAAACAATATGCACATATTACTTTAATATTAAAATTAATTTAGCATTTAAAAAATCTGATTTTTCTCATGGAACAAGTACTTTCTCTGGTAGCCTTTACCTATGGATCAGAGGATTCTGCCCCACTGGCTGGACTCTGGACTTTCCCGTAAGGCCCTTTTGATTGCTGAGTTTCAGCCTTTAACAGAGTTAGTCAAAGGGGGGACTAACTGAATTTGTTGCCATCTGGTTTTCTGTCCCCTTTCTAGGGGCTGCTGTCCAGCTTTGAGCTGTGACTCACTGAGCCCCAACCACAGACCAGGCTCACGTCCTGAAAACTGGGCTTTGGCTGATGTTTCTTGTATTTGCTCATGAAATCAGTCAGTTATGGTGCCGCTCCCCCCAGACAGGTTCCTACTGGCTTGTCTGTGCATTGCCCCAAATGTTCCTCCATGTTTCCTGACCCCAGGTCCTGAGAGTACTGTTTGGTGAGAGGTCTGTGGAGGGCAGGATGTGGGGGGCGTTGTTTAGAGCCCCGCTGTTTGTGTCCCTCCAGGCAGCAGATGACCTGCCCTCTCACAGTAAAGACGATCTGGGGTTTGTGAGGGGTATGTGTGTGTACTTTGATCTGAAAGTGAAATCACTGAATATTTTAGCAGGTTCTGTATTTTCAGATCTTGTTATGAGGAGTGGAAAATATCTTCTTCTAAAACATGCATCAAAATTCTTTTGTGCAGGCTCAGACCACTGATCTAGAAGGACAGGGCCCTGATTTTTGGTTCCTGTGTATACTTTGGTTGTGTTCCTTCCTCTACAAGGGAACGGAGAGTAAAAAGCCCGGCCCAAGGCCCCTGCTGTGTGCCCCCTCCCATGTGCTGTCTTTGTGGGCTAGAACACAGGGTGGCTCAGCATTATCCAATGAGAGGGGCTATTTCTAGTAGTGCAATTTGGGGACCTGATTTACTCTTACTTTAAATGGGTGTGTTGCTTTCTAATGGGTAGAAAGCCCAGCATTTTCCTTTTGGATAAATCCAAGTTTTGCTCACTCTTTATTTTTCATTACAGAAAGCTTTGCTCACTGTCAGTGGAGGGCATCTATTTTCTTCTTCTTATAGGCACACAAAATTCCCAACATGCATATGAAGAGAAAGACAATTATTTGAATAATTTTAATGAATAAATATTTTAAGTGATTTCCCAAAAGACTACCTGCTGATAAATATTTAGTGTACTTTTAATGATGAGGCTGCATCTGTTTTCTCTCCTTGGTAGCCTGGGATTTGACAGTTAATAAGGTCTCAGACATTTGCTTCTTCTTAGAGGAAATGACCTCATGGCTAACCCAAGGGCAACCTCCATTGCAAGGGCATCACCAGAAGGTTCCTGTAGAGAACTAGAGGAGATGGGATGTGTTCAGGATCAAGTTCTAACATGACTTTGACTTGTGCTGGGACCTCAGGAAAATGATTTAGCTTTGTTGGGATTTGGTCTGCTCCAGAAATTTGGGTTTCCTAATACCTCCTTTGAAAGATTATTTTGTAGATTAACTGCTATAACCCTTCTGAATGTACCTAGCAGCGTACCCACACGTGGCAGTTAGAAGATTGTGCCGTAAATTCTAGTTTACTTTCTTTATCTCCAATATCCTTGCACATAACAGCTCAATAATAATGAGAATCTTCAACCCCCTACCCCCTGCCCCACTTCCTAGAACCCAACAAGAAGTCAGTGGACCACAGGCTAATGGGGCCCAGCGACTCACAGTCTCCTCATGGTTTATATTGCATTATTTGTCTTGACAGTAGTACTAGAAGTTTGATGTGGACTCCAGTTTGCCTGAGCCTTAAATCCTTCTACTTCCCCGTTACTAGTGCCGGTGATTATCTAAAGTCACAGCCACTCCTGCAGGATAGGAAGGAAAAGCAGCGATCTCATTTGAACATAACTTATTCTTGTGGTTTGCTTATGAGGAGGAAATTGCAGACTCAAATTATAATGGAACTTGAAGGAAGTTTTTAGTATCTGGGGGAAAACTGTGACAGACGGTGCCATTTAAAACTTATGAATAATGTACAAGCAAAAGGAAGTTCATAGTTAGGAAAGCAAACCTGCCTGTCTAAAGAGAATTGCAGGAAAAACCAAAGATGCCAGCCTAGTAGCTTTCGTTCAACAAATTAACTTAATGGGACGGCTAAATTTAGTATACGTTCTGCATGGAGTGTTCTTGAAGTGGGTTTTGTCTTACATTTCAGTAGTCTTCTATTTTGTCATCAAAGTGAACATCTGGGGACATTTTAATTGCTGTTTTGCACTCAGCTGTATGGAATCTGCAAGCACTCTGTGCATTTACCACACAGCTGCATACAGATGACCACGTTATCTATGACAAATGACAAATGCAGATAGTATCCTATCAGCAGCAACAAAGTTCTGGTTGTGTAGAATTGAAAAGTCAAGAAGCATAATTAACTGTCCAACTCTATCTTTTTTAACTGCTTTATTGAGATATAACTCACATTCTGTAAAATTTCTCCATTTCTTGTATGCAATATAATGGCTTTCAGTTTATCCATTGAGTTGTACAACCATTGCCGCAATCTAATTTTGCAACATTTTTGTCAAACCCCCCAAATAAATCTTGTCCCCATTAATAGTCATTCATAATTACCCCTGCCCTCAACCTTATGCAATAATTAATCTACTTTCTCTCTATATAGATTTGCTCATTCTGGACATTCTATATCAATAAAATCGCATAATATATGGTCTTTTGTGATTGATATCATTCACTTAGCAAACTGTTTTGTAGATTCATGCATGTCATAACATGTATTAGAATTTCATTTTTTTATATTCCAAATAATATTTTTTTGTATCGATGGATATGCTTACTACATTTTATTTATCCATTCATCAGTTGCTGGACACTGAGGTGCATCTACTTTTTGGTTATTGTGAATAATATTCCTATCAATATATCTCACAAAGAAATGTATGTTCAGATCCATTATCCATTTTTAAAATTGGATTAGTGATCTTTTATAAGTGAGCTGCATGAATTCTTTACATATTCTGGATGCCATTCCCATTTCAGACATGTGATTTGCGAATATTTTCTCCCATTCTGTAAGATGTCTTTTCACTTCTTGATGAAAAACAGGAGTTCTTCATTTTAATGAAATCCAGCTTATCTATTTTTTCTTCTGTTGCCTTTGCTTTAGTCTAATCTAAGGTCTTAAGGATTTACTCCTATACTTTCTTCTAAGAGTGTTATAGGCTAACTTAAGTCTGTGATTAATTTTGAGTTAATTTTTGTATGTTGTGTGAGGAAAAGTCCCAACTTTATTCTTTTGCATATAGATCCAGTTGACTCAGTAATATCTGTTTAAAAGACTATTCTTTTGCCATTGATTTGTCTCAGCACCGTTGTTGAAAAAAATCAATAAACAATAAATGTAAAGATGTATTTCTAGACTCTTAATTCTATTCCATTGATATACCTGTCTATCCTATGGCAGTATTACACTGCCTTGATTAGTGTAGCTATGTAGTTAAATTTTCAAACTAGGCAGAGAGAGTCTTCCAATGTCATACTTCTTTTTCATGATTGATTTGGCTATTTAGAGTCCCTTCTATTTCCATGTGAATTTTAGAAGCATTTTCTCACTATCTGAAAAATAAGGCATTTTGGATTGCGATGGGGATCAATTCAATCTGTAGATCTATTTGGGGAGTATTTCCATCTTAACAATATTAAGTCTTCCAGTACTAGAACATGAGATACCTTTTGGTTTATTTAGATCTTCTTTACTTTCTTTCACCAATATTTTATAGTTTTTTCAGTGTACAAGACTTACACTTCTTTTGTTAATTCATTCCTAAATATTTTTCTTTGAGGCTATTATAAATGAAATTGTTTCTTTAAATTTAATTGTTGTATTGTTCATTGTTAGCTTATAGAAATATAGGTGGGGTTTGTTTGTATTTATCTTGTCTCCTGCAACCTTGCTAAACTTGTTTATTAGTTCTAACAGATTTTTAGTGGGTTCCTTAGACTTTTCCATATTCAAGATCATATCATCTGCAAGTAGAAATAGCATTACTTCTGCAGATGGAGAAAACTTTCTAGATACCTAAAGGATAAATACAAATTGCTTCTCTTTATTCCTATTTATACTTTTGTTTTCAAATCTATTTTGTTCATTCAACATATTCACTCCATCTTTTATGGTTGCTTTTTATATGATATCTATATTTCACATTTTTCATTCTTTTACTTTCAATTTCTTTGTATATTTGAAGGGTGTCTCATATAGAGAGAATATAGTCGAATATTTTTTTTTTAACATATAAAGGCTTAAATACTTTATTGGGGAAAAGAAAAGAAATTAAAAGAAATGACAAATAGCACAAACATCACACCATCCTGAAAAGTAACCCAATATTTTTATCAGTTAACTATTTTCATACTTCTTTGATAATTGTCCCTATATTTTGGTAAACAGACTTTTCAGTTGCCTCTTCATATGATAATCTTTTGGGAATATACTCTGTAGAGAGAATAGAAAGATGACTTCATCTTTCCTCTACCATGTTTTATTAAAATTTGGTTTTTATTTTGAATAGTTTAGGAACATTTCTTGTAGATTTACAACTCATTATTGGCAATGTCATAAAAATTGTTAATAATGTTATCAAATTTGAAAAACCTTTATTAAGTTTTTAGCACATATGATCTGTATGTTTTTAGGCCATTTCAAGTTTTCTGGTGCAGTGTCCAATTTGAAGCACTTTAAACTATTGATATTAATCAATTTGTGATAGGTATCCTCATTATAGTGATATATTATGAGTTTATATTATATTTATTTATGTATTTATTTTTTTTTTAATTTTTATTAAATCATAATTGTGTACATTGGTGCAATCATGGGGCACAATGTGCTGACTTTATATACAATCTAAAATATTTTCATTAAACCTTTTAACATAGCCTTCATGGCCTTTAAATCACTATATGAAGACATTTATATTCTACTTTTAGTAATTTTCACTTGTACCCTTGTAAGATGCACCATAAGTGTGATCCCACCAATCACCTTCCCTCCACCCATCCTCCCCCCTCCCCTCCCCTCCCTTGCCCCTTTCCCCATTTCTTGTGCTATAACTGGGTTTTAGCC